>JABUQX010081707.1:0-15968 GCA_015478945.1 Trachelipus rathkii
AATAAGTTTTTAATTATGACATTTACTACACAAATGACACAATTCCTCGTACCTTTAATAAACCTGCTCCTAATCGTGAATGATCAAGAAGCATAATCCTATATATTCCCCTTATTCAAATAACTAAACTAGCCTACATAAAACAATATTATCCAAGTAAATAATCTAGGTGCATGAAAACTTCCTTAAAGGAAACTAAATGATATACATTCTGTTTACCGAATTATTTTGAATTCCATTATTTTATAAAGTAAGGTTAATAACTAAAACTAATTTGTAACACTGGATTAAAGTAATCAGTGAATGCATCACATTTTTCCCATTAATTATTAGTAACTATCTTGGCTGTCTTAGATATCTATATATCTTAAGAAGTTTTTTTGAAACTTTTTTTGACGCAAGTCTATTTCAAACTTTTACCCTAACAAGAACCAAAAGTTGAGAAAATTCTTTCAATTGATTTAAAAACTGGCTGGGCATGAATGTAAGGGTCCAAAAACTGGCAAAACCATCTGTAACTTTTTTATCAATACATTTATTTTTATAAATTAGATACCAGTTATTCTTCGAACATATGGGCTGGGATACAAGTTTTCTTTTTTCTTTTTTTTCTACTTTTTTTTTTCTTTTTCTTTTCCTTCTCTTTCTCAAACAGGCTTCTAAGCAGGTTGAGAATGCAAAGGAGTGATGTTTCAAATTGTTCCATTCGCAACTGTTTGAAGTATGCTCATACAATGTGGAGTGCTCCCCTCAATACAACTTTCTTGAAATTTGTTGCAAAATTGAAAATTTTGAATCCACTTCTTTATTTCTATCAACTATCAACAAGGACGCTACTCTTTCAAACTTTTCAAATCATAAATCTCCTCCATACGAGAATGAGTTCATTCACCACACCTTCCAACATTCCTGCGTCATCCTTCTCTATCCAATCCCTCACACCAGACTCTAGTCTACCACTATGACCTCACTCTTACATGTACTCCACTGGTAGAGTCTAGAACACACTCCCTTGATATATACACTTTCAAATGCTGTGTATTTGGGCGTGTCTACCGTTGAATTGGGTGACTTTTGAAACTTTCTTCAGCTCTGGTAGAATTTGGTAATCCTCAGGTCCCGCCATAGATTCAAAAAATAAAAATAAAATGATGACATTCACTCGCCTCATTTTTTCTACGCATTTCAGTCTTTATTTTTCTTCCCTCCATTCTGCAGTCACTAACTTAATTTTATATTATACCAGTTATATATATATATATATTTATATTATATATATATATATAATATATATATATATATATAGTATATATATATATATATTATTATATATATATTATATATATATATATATATATATATCTTTAAATATATATATATATATATATATCTCCTTTGCTTCCCAATAACTGGGGGATAGGGTTGCCCAAACATACCTGGGAAATCCGAGGCATGGCATGAGCATTTTCTAAGGGTATAATTAGTAGTTGCGGTCCTCAGAAATAGATTGAAAGATATAGATAATTAATTTGAAAAATGTGGGGGAAGGAAGATAACTTAAATGATTACGCATGTGACAAGGTAAAATAATATCTCAAGAACCACTACATCACCATTAAAATAAAATTTCACTCTGTAAATCTCAATAAAAAACAATTCCTTAAAACAATCAAATTTGTTTCGACACTTTATTTGTACCTGATTTTCATCCTTTACGTAAATATGCTCAAAAGATTGGTCATTCGCTGGATCTTCTTCCTCGACATCCAAAGATTCATCTTTTACTTCGATCTCACTTTTGGCATAGAGGGACGGGTAATCACAATTTCTCTTTATCTTAAAATATTTGGCAAAATGATTATTCGATTATTATAAATCTTAACTATTTCTCCATTGATTAAAATATGTCATCAATAATATTCTTTTTATTCTGCTATTTTATTGTTTTATTTTAAGCTCACTTTTAACTATGGCTGTAGAATCGGTGTCGGTGTAAGAGTCTGGAGCCGGAGTAAGATTCTGAAATTGTTTTACTACTACCTATTAATAATAATAATAATAAAAAATTTCCCTACCAGAGTTTCATCTAATCTTGAAACTTGCTCTAACTGATGATAGCTTGTTCCATCAATTTCCGTCCCATCTAAAAGTTCATCTTTAATTTTTGATTTTCCTTGAATCTCCATAATAGAACCAAAATTTGATTTTTGTTCAAAGTGTCTCAGAAAGAAATTATTTTGCTGCTTTGTGAAAAAAATTAAATTAAAATTTGAAATTTATTTACTTCTAGAAGACACTGAATATATCCATAAAAAAAAAAACTATGCAAAGAACTTAAAAATGTAGGGTAATCCATAGTAAAGCAGAACCAATTTTTTTTCATTCCTTTGTCGCTAAAATTATTAAAAATTTTCAAACTTTTACAGGACCTATCTTTAAAATGGCAGGCATGATAAATTATTTCAAATTTAAGAGATACATAAAAACGGTATGGTAGGTTTTCAAAACCTGGGTAGGCATCATGGTTGTGGGGTCAGAGTCAGTAATTTTGAAGAGGGTGGAGTAGGGAGTCAATAATTTTCAAGAGGTCAGAGTTGGAGTCTGTAACTTTTGAAATAGTAGAGTTGGAGTCAGAAAATTTTGAACTGACAAAGTTGTGAATTGTGACTCTGTGAGTGATATCAATTACTTCATACAAGTTCACTGAATTGCGACTTCCACAGTACAAAATGTAATTGCAAACTCCAAAGTATTTTAACCTGCACCTTGTCTCAATTTGAATTATATTCTAATAAATTCAACCTTCAGCCTTATACCATCTATATTTAAGATGCTGAAGAGATAAAAGACTCCATGGTCAATTGGTAAGAAGAGAAATTTTTCTCATTGACAATGATATTCTACTAGCTGCTGCTTTATATTGTCCTATCTAGGGTAAGGCTTAACTGAAGTCACAACAAAAAGCTAAATTCTGCACTTTGCAATGTGGGCATTTGTATATTAAAGGTTTGCAAGAAGTTCAAGAAGAAGGAATACATCAGTTATGTGGACTAGGGCTCGTATGCTGTGCTTTGCAATGTGGCCATTTATATTAAAGGGTTGCAAGAAGTTCAAGAAGAAAGGGATACATCTGAACATATTGTATATCATGAAACTAAAGCTAGCCCCATTACTTCCTTCTCAAGTCATTCTTCAGAAAGCTCAGGAGATTAGTATGAAAGGGTTCTAAATATAGAAGTGCTTAGCCGAAAGCGTCAATGAGTTCAAGAAGAAGGTCAAGGTCCTTCCTCATTTTTGTGCACAATATTCCATAACTTTAAACAAATTTTCTTTGCTGCACTGAAAGAAGATGAAAAAATTTATATAACTTTGAAGCTTAAATTAGAAGAGGCCATCAAAAAGTATCCAGACATTGTACAAGAATTTTATAAACTAAAAGGAAGTTAAAATAAAATTAAAATCCACAAAATCTCTTATTATTTGATTATTGAAAAATTTGAAGTGTATTTAATTAATGATACACCAAAAAAAAGTTGGATTCCTAATCTTTTTACTTAGACTGTGTCATTGTAGTTAGTAGTTACCTATTGGTTACCAATAGGTAACTACTAGCTACAGTGACACAGTCTAAGTAAAAAGATTAGATATCTTAAAAATTGGTGATGATGAAATGAAATGCATTGCTATGGTTCATAGCTTCTTAATATTGAAGAATTCACAGTTTAAACACTATACAATCTAGAAGCACAATAACTGGTTTGCATGAGCCGTATAACATGTGTTTGTTAATTAGTTAAGATAAGTTACCAAAAATGTTTCATTACCATTAATTTTTAACTTTTATGAAAATTGAATGGTAAATTAATTATGGAGTTAGTTCCTAAAGTTTTCACTTTTCAGTAGGATGGAGTTGGAGTCTAAAATTTCTCAAAGGGTACAGTCAGAGTGGGTAAGTTTCAAGAGGTCGGAGTCTGGAAATTTTGAACCGACTCCACAACCCTGGTAGGCATTCCACTTCACCATGGGAGTCCAGGGTGAAGCAGAACCGGAAATTTCAAGCCTATTACTGAAAAAAAATATAAAAGATAAATAAAATTTATCAAATATATATATTTTATCCCCAACAGTGTTCCTCTTTTTAATAAATTTTAATTTTAAGATATTTACAGAAAATATTATAATTTTAGGCACTTTTTTTATGTGTCATTCTTGTAAAAAATAAAAGGTAATAGTAGTGCAGAGGGGCTTCACCCCCAATTTTTATAAAAATCACAAGATACACTCTAAAAAAAATAATAATGAAGAATAAAAACAAAACAAACGTGGCAGTCTCTTTAGGAAAACATGTTACAGCCTCTCAAAGCTTAACATCTCTGGTTGTAAAGGTTCTGAAAAAGTTACTGAAAGGTCATATAGAGAAATATTTAGAGGATAACAAGGTATTGTACAACTCCCAGCACAGTTTCAGAAAGGTAGGTGCATGTCAGACCAACCTTTTTAGAATTTCCGGAAATAACATTACTACTGACTGCATTGACAGACGAGATCCAGTTGATATTATATATTTAGACTTTAGCAAAGCTGGTAAAGTTTTACTTTTCAGCAGCACTGATATTTTCAAAGTCCACCTTTTTGAATATTTGATGGGTTTCGATTAATTGTAAAATCGATAACTTATAATTCATACATGGAATCAATATTTCCGTATATAGGCCCTATATATATATATATATTATATTATATATATATATTATATATATATAGTATATATAAGTATAATATAGTATATATATATATATATAATTATATATTATATATATATATATATATATATATAATATATATTATTATATATTTCTCAGAATATATAATATATAATAAAATTTATACTATATATATATAGATATATATATAGTATTATATATATATATATATATTATATATATATATTATATAATATATAATATATATATATATTATATATAATTATATATACTCTTCAGATGTTAGAAAACAAACTCCCCCAAGATCTTATTATTCTAAAGTTAAAAAAGGAGAAAATCTGAGTTGTTTAAAGAGAACGGTAGCGTAATACATAAAGAGAGTTCCCTGTTGAGTGTGGTGAGAGAAAGTCGTGTTACAGTTTGGTTCTTTCCAGGAGTCGGATACAGTACTCCGAGCCCAGTGTTTGTGTTTCATTATTATAACAGTGAAGCATTCTTATTTAATGTGTACAGCCACAATCTTATTTATACTGAAAGATTTATGTATAAATATTAGTATCCTATTTCTTTTGTCTAGCAAGTGACATTATCTCTCGTATTCTACAGAAAAGTAGAAATCTTTTAATCATACATTCTCGTTACAAGAAGTGAATGTATTTCTTTTGATATTCCAATGTTGATATTTCGCAGTTGAAAATATAACTGTTTTGAATCTATTTATGTTCCAGAAGATTTTATGTTTTTATGTTCAATTACGAAGGTTCGTAATTTCACGACTGAAAGGCTGTTAATCAGGTAACACATTTCGATTACATTCTCATCTCTCCCACTCGTATTTATTTCATTAATGAACTCTGAAGATATTGTTTTATTAATTTTCCATGTAAAGAATATTCAGCTCTAAGAAATACTTATTTACGTTTTAAGAATATTATTGTACATTTATGTTTGATGCTCAAGATATATTTTGTATATAAATATAAGGATACTGAAACTCTATTTTGATATTTATTTTATTAAGGCATGACAATTATTTATGAACATGATGGTAGATAGTAAAAGTTTTTAAAGAAGATCCTATCATTATTCTCCTTGTGTTTGAACACATTACTCCATAATAAGTGTAGACTGTATTTTAACGTGAGCCTCAAAAATAGCGTAGCCAATAGCAATCTTCAAGAATCCCGATGCCTACCTTCTAGGTGATACATGGTCATAACGAAAACAAATACCTGTAATATAAAAAGGATTATAGAAACAGGGAAAGAAATCTGGCGTCCGTGTTTCAGGACTATTTTAGTGGACTAATCTGTCGTCTGTGTTTCAAGACTTCCTAATTTGGCTATTTTGTCTTCAGAAAATTTTGTAGGCTTTTTGAAGATTTTATTCTTCCTCATCAAGATTTCCACGTTAATTAAGTCTACTGAAGATTTTATCTCGATCAAGAAGATCGATGGCGACCGAATAAGAAGTGGTCTACATTATGTTCGATATTCGTTGATGCCTCAAGAGGAAATTTTCTACAAGATTTCATCTCTATCTCAACGTTGAGCGTCCATTTTTTTCTCCTTCTTCATGGTGGATGAGGATATCCGAGGATTATTCATTTGGGATAATTTTTGTATATATCCTACTAAAAAGGTATTTAAATAATCAAAGAGGTCTGTAAGTGTCAGTATATTATTTTGTTTTTGTCTTTAATAAATAATTTATTTATTTTGTAAAATAGTTCTTTCTTTTATTACATTAGTAGCCATTATTTTATAGAAGTTAAAATCACTTTCATGTGTAATTTATATATAGAAGTAATTCCTTCTTTCTCATTGGCTCCCCCGCACGTCTGTCAATTGTGACGTCATCTATTTGCTGAAATAGCCTCGTTCATTTAAATATCAGATTTTTTTCATTTTAATACGCTGTTGTATAAATAATTTTTATTTATCATATTTTGTTACAAATATTTGTATGTAATTTTTAACCAAAAATGGTTAAATATATATAAATACTTTTTCAAAGAATTTAACGAATTGTTTTGATCATTTGTCTAATTATAATATAATAAGTTGCTTACTTCATATTGTAAGTAAAATAAGGACTTGGAGGCTAGCATTTTGCTCCTCATTGACTGACAGGAATCGCCGGAAATTTCTGGCTTTACTACCTGCATATAACGAAAAATTTTAACAGTAAGATCCTTATAGTTGCGTATAATGAATTATTTTTGGTTTTGGCTTGGCAATTATTATTTGTAATTATTTACAATATCTAAGTAAGTAAGTTTAAAACTATAATTATATCAATAATATTATTTACATTAATTATATATTAAATATTTTTCTATTAATGATATATATATATATAATATATATATATATAATATATATTTATATATATATATAAATTATTATATATATATATAATATATAATATATATATATATATATTAATATATATAGTATATATATATTATATATAACCGTTAATATATTATATATATATATAATATATATATATTATTTATTATATATATATATTATTTATATATATATATATTATATATATATATATATATATTTATACTCTCTTGTGGATGGTTAATAGAGAGGAAGCTGATGTATTCTAATTGAACGCTGGGGAATCTATTGCATGTGTAGTAATGTTTGGGCTTCCGAAATTTGAATCTATTCTTTGGAAAAAAAAATAAAAATCTTGAAAGATATCCATTTTTTTTTTAGCAAATCTTTTCAAGTAAAAGGCTTTAGAGTAATAATTTCTTTTTTTTTCTTTTTCTTCTCTTACGTATGAAGAGAAGATTTAAGGCTTGTGATAAAGTCGGGGTGTAATAACTCGAAAAAAAATTATTTTCGTTGAAGGATGTATGCTGATGAAGTTGGTGCTCTCGGGTGATGCTGATAGAAATGCGCTATTAAAGAATTAGCTTTCTTTCCCAATAAAAAGGGGGAAAGAGGTGATCCAATATACTAAATATATATATATATATATATATTTATTATTATATATATAATATATTATTATATATATATATTATATATCATTTTCATTTATTCATTTTTATATAGTAATTAATCATTTCTATGTTGTAATAATTTTCTTTATTGTGTTCATAGAAACATTCGTGAAGAAAAGCAAAGTTTTTTGTCATATCTTTCGTCACGAAGAATCGTTCAAGTATTTTTCTACAGCATTCAGAGAAAACTCAAAAATCCCGAAGGAGGATCTGCGCACCCAAAGCGGAGTGTGGCAGAGTCAGGAATTGGTTTAATATTTTTTCTTATTGATTTTTTTTTTATTTATTTATTAATTTTGGAGGCTAAAGTCCTTCGTATAATATTATTAGAATATATATATTGGATATCCCACGAAGTATATCAAGACAGCTATCAGGAAAAATATGTTTGTGTAAGTTGGGTTTTCTTATAAATATTTCATATATTTTTCCATATATTCGTTCTGTATATGTTTCTTCTGTGTTGTCCATTTTTCATTCTGTTTAAAATTCTTCATTCATGTCTACTGACGACATTGCTAATCGTGACGACATTTCTAATAATCCTATCGTTAATAATATTGCTAATGAGCAAAATTTAGGTGCCGAAAACGTAGTTCAAAATATTTCTTCGGCTAACTCTTTTCATAATTCCGGGACCATGCAGCGTCCAATTCTTAATATCGATAGATTGTCTCACTCGAGGCCTAGTATTCCTTTGTTAATAGGGTTTGTTAATAATAACTGGTGCGGTCCAGAATTAGGAGGGTGGTTCAGCTCGGTTGATTCGTACTTTGAGGATGAAGGAATCATAAGCGATACAGAGAAATTAAGGGCTTATACTAGGTTTGTTTCACAAAAGGAGGGTAACGTCGCCTACCTGGTGCAATCGACGCCAGAGTTAAAAGGGGCTAGTTCTTGGGAAGCATTCAAAACTGATTTGTCATTAGTTCTTAACCCTCTCGTTTCTAAATCTACGTTCGAAACGTTCAATGATTTTGTTAGTACAAAATGGTGTCCTAATCATTCTCTGCCTGAGTTCTTAACAGAGGCTCAGAAGTCATTACAGGCTTTTATCGATTCTGCTGCTCTTCTCCAGGACATAAAGTTTAGTGATGAACAGCGTCGTCTTCTTTTATTTTCCAATTTATATTCTAATGCGAAACCGCAGTTTCAGAAGATTATTCACGAAGAATTTTGTATTGACAATTCGATACCTAAGCAGGTACAGACGTATTTACGGAAGACAAGTGTCTTAAATAATGGTAAAGTGGCTTCTTCTTTTAATAGAACGTCAAATTCTGTTCAATCTAGTCCGGTGTATGCAACGCAATCGGAGAAAATCACTTCTCCCAGCTCATCCCATCAGTCCTATAATGTGAAAAGTGTTCCAAGTTTTTATCGTAATCGTTCTTCTAATGTGCATAATTCTGTTTCTAGGAATCCTAATGTAAGGAAACCTTTGTTCTGCCTTCGATGTGAAAATAATGGGCATGGAACTTCCTCATGTATCTTCCGTCCTTTCTGCTCTCTCTGTTCAAAAACACATATTAGGGGTTCGCAGGCTAACTGCCGAGGTACAGCCTGGCAGCCATTTTCTCAGGAAGGAATACGACGTGTAAGGGTTATAAATCATTCAAATCATTCTAATAATAATAATTATGTTCAAAAACACTCCAGTGTTAATCATAATCAGGCAAGTTTTGGTAGAATTCCGCTTGTCCAAAAAGGGTCAAATCCGCGTTTTGACAATGCTCAAAACAATTCTAAATGTCATTATAATGTGAATCAGTGCCAAAATATGACAAGATCATATACCAAGGGTGATAATTATGTAAATAAGGTGCGTAATATGCATTTTAATAAAGGTGAAACCGCAGTACGAAACTCCGGAAACAAAATAAGTAGAAATGAATCTCCGCACTCGTACCAATATTCGGAAGAGAATCCTGAAGTTCAGGTAAGTCTTTTGGATCCTAATTACGGTTCCGATGCAAGTTTTTATAATAAATATGAGGGATATACTCCAAATGGGCACGAATTTATTCAAAATAATCCGCATTTGCTGCACAATTTCTCCCGAAACCGCTGTGCAAATTCGCGTAATCCGCATCATTCTCTTCGTAATTCTGTTCGTTCTTCTTCTTTTGGTAGGTCATTTTTTTGAATAGGACCACACATTATCCGTCTCAGAATGTTGTGATGTCCAATTTAGAGGCAAATATTGTTAATATTGTTAATTCAAATCCGTATTTCACGAGTGTAAATAAAGTCGAAGACAATCCAATTATCGGAAAAAGCTACTATGTTAAGATAGACTTGACAGTCGAATATGAGTTTATGTATAGTATAACAAGCTATATCGATAATGGTAGTGGGGTCAGCCTTATTAGATTGAAGGTATTCGAGAATTTAAAGAAGTTATATCCTCTAAAATTAGAAGAGAATAACATTGTTTTAAAATCCATTTCTGGTAACGTCATACCCAATCTGGGAAGAGTGAAACTCCAGATGTTATTAAATAATCAACTGTTCAACATTCATGTAATTGTTGTCGGTGATCAATGTTCTTTTAGTGGTAATATGCTTCTAGGTACGGATATTTTAGGTTCTTTACCTATCGCTCTCGATTTAAAGAGCGAATGTTTATTTATGAGTGACCATAGTGGGTTCACAAAGATTCCTCTGGTTGTTTATGATCCATTAATTCATGATCCAAAAACCAGTATTGATCCTCGCATGTATGATAAATCGCATCCACTTTTTAAAGATTCCAATATCAATTCTGTTTGTTCTCCGTCCAATTTAAGTCATCTCAATTTTGAAGATGAATCTTTTGTTCATGAGTTATCTATTTATAACGATCAATGTTATGAGTTATTATTGCCGAACACAGTTAAGTTCGAGGCGTATTCCAGCGCTATTCTTTCGGTGGACATTCGTCCCAAGCAGGAACCCTGCCACCAAATGATATTCATCTCGTAAGTGAGAAAAATTCTATATCCAATGTTCTTTTTGCAAATGTTCTCAGTACAGTAATAGATGGTACTATGCTTATTAAATGTATAAATTTCAGTCCGTCCGCTATCACAATTGATAAGAATACAGTTGTTTCTTATGCAAATCCTCTCGCTCTTCGAAGTTCTCGTTCTACTATTATAAATAAAATAGAATCGTCTCAAGGTTTATCTGATGATGAACTACGCAATGTTTATAAGGAAATTTTACTTTCCAAGTCTAAAAAAGAGTCCGATTTATTAGTGCTACAGGATGCTTCTCAGATGGAGCAGATATTAGATTTTCTATTAGCACATAAAGATGTAATTGCTTTAGGGGATGACAAAGTTGAGTGTTGTCCACTTGGGGAATTCAAGATAGAATTAGTGCCCGACTCCCCTAGATATTTTTATACCCCAAATTATCAGCTCCCGCATAAGTTTCAGGCTGACATTAACAGCTGGATTGACGAGTGTATTATTCAAGGTTACATCGAAAATTCTGATTCTCCTCATTCGAATCCTCTCATCGCAATCCCGGTCAAAGATGATTCAAAACCAAAGATAATTTTGGATTTTAGAAGGTTAAATAAATGTATTGTTCCTGTTCAATCTCCTATTCATAATGTTCAAGAAACGATTTCCAAGTTAGGAAATTCACATATCTTTTCGAGTTTAGATGTTTCTTCAAATCCTTATGGCATAAAAGTTGCTGATGAAAGCAAGCCTTATTTATCTTTTTCTTCTCACAGAGGGCACTATCAGTATAAATTAGTCCCTGAAGGTGTGAAAAATTCTTCCAATGTGTTCTGTAAAGTAATAGAACTCGCTCTCTCTCATTTATTAGGCATTCATGCATTAATTTATCTCGACGATATAATCGTGTATTCGAAGGATATAGAATCCCATTATCGAAGTCTTAGTTTAGTTTTTGCAGCGCTAAAGAAAGCGAAATTAAAAGTGAAACTAGAAAAGGCTAATTTCTTTAAACGTTCGTTAGTTTATTTAGGTTTTATGATTAGTTCTAAAGGTTTGTCAGCTGATCCTGTAAAGCTGCAGGCTCTCAAGTCTTTTCCTATTCCAACAGACGTAACTTCAGCTCGCTCTTTTGTGGGTTTCGTTTCGTTTTTTCGCAATCTTGTGCCATCATTTTCAACCATTGCTCATCCTATCACATCCTTATTCAAAAAGAACGCTAAGTTTGTCTGGCTTAGTGAACAACAGAAAGCTTTCGATACGTTAAAGCAAAAATTGATTATAGAGCCATTACTTCAATTCCCTGATTTCAGTAAGGAATTTATTATCTCCACTGATGCGAGTAATATCGGATTAGGTGCTGTTTTAGCACAGAAGGATGATCAAGGCAATGACCGTCCTGTATCTTTTGCTTCTCGTATGCTGAGTAAGGCAGAAAAGAATTACTCATCCCTGGAAAAAGAAGCTCTGGCTATCACTTGGTCTTTAGCTAAGTTTAGAAATATAATTTTCGGTTATAAGATTCGTATCTATACCGATCACCAACCGCTGGTTGCAATTTTCAAGAATAAAGATTTAAATCACAAAATGGCAAGATGGGCCATGAAGGTTAATTCATTCAATCCAGAAATATTTTATATAGAAGGGAAAAAGAATATTTGTCCAGATTATCTCTCCCGCTTCCCTACTTCTATTGTTCCAGTTAATTCAATTTCCAATATCGATTATTCTTTTATTACAAAGAAACTTTTCAATCTCACATCAGATGTGATAAAAACTGAGCAAGCAAAGTGCTCAAGACTCTCTCCAATCATTCATTCCATTAAAACAAATGGTAAAAATGTTAATTTCCCACATGTTCTTATCAATGATATTTTGTATTATGTTACTAAAGAAATGCAGTACTTAATAGAAATCCCTGATTCTCTTGTGTATACAGTACTTAATCTCAACCATTGTAGTTTGGGTGCAGGCCATCTTGGTCATGTACGAACTGAAAAACGTATCAAAGAACGTTACATCTTTCCAAAGATGACGAAGTTAGTTTATGAATTTTGTAAAGAGTGTTCCTCATGTCTTAGGGTGAAAGGTAATATACCTAAGAGAGCACCTATCTTCAAGTACCCAATTCCCTACCAGCCGTTTTGTAGAGTGCACACAGACATCATCGGACCTTTACCCACATGTAAAATGTCAGGTGTAAAGTACATACTTGTTTTCAAGGACTCCCTCACTCGTTATGTCGAGTTATGTGCTATTCTTTCTCGTAGTGGTGTTCACATCGCTAACGCTTTATTACATAGTCATTGTAAGACATACAACTCCCAACGTACTCCTATCAGATCGAGGTGGTGAATTTGTTTCGTCGTTCTTCAAGCAATTATGCAAGCTCTGGAAAATTAATAAGGTAGAGATAACCGTACGCTCCCCAATTAGTAATTCTCTGATCGAAAGAGCCAACTTGCAGATTGAAAATTATTTACGTCATTACGTGAATGAAAAAGGTAATGATTGGTCCAGTTTTCTCCCATTCGCACAATTGTGTATCAATTCTTCCTACAATGAAACGATTGGCGACTCGCCGCATTTTATTCTTTTTGGCTATAACAAACGCCTACCCTACGATGTAGAGAACTACATCACCCCTTTTACAAATCCCGACAAGAATTATTGTCCTACTCATGAAGAGTTAAAAGATATAGTTATCAGAACTAATCTGATTCGAGACATAGCGAAAGAAAATTTAGAAGTTGAAACAAGAAAGTTTGTAGAAAGACAGCATAAGAAAGCTGAAGATAGGAAGATCTTAATTGGCAGTAGAGTGTATATCCTTGATGTAAAACCTGCTGGAGTATGTAAAGAGTGTTCCTCATGTTTTAAGGTGAAGAGTGATGGGTATACTCGGAAGAAATAGATTTATTCTTCAATGTCTCCAGACATCCCGTGAAATCGCCGTCCATAGCGATAATTTCAAAATCGTGTCCGAACCGATTTTAGATCAAAATCCTTGTCCAAATCCAAATCCTTCTTCTGTTAAAGGTAATAATCCGAAACATGTGCATTTTGATACTGATAAAAATGTTGTGAATAATCAATCTGATAGTATAGATTCAGATGATGATGAGTCTGAAGTTGTTATGTTTCCTCATAGGTTTCCAAAGAATGTAAATAAAATGCCGTCTGTTCCGCAGCCGCATGATAGTTATAGGTATTCAAATTCTTCTTTTCATGATCCTGTAAGGATATCCCCTAATCCCAATTCGCAACAGAGTGCTCAAAATAGTCCGCAAGAGCGCACGTTTTTATCAGATAGTACTCCACAATCTTCGTTTTCTGGTTTTGAAAACCAAAATGAAAGTGTAAATAATTCAAGTTTAAATAGGTCTAATTCTTATTCAGATGATTCTGATAGTAGTTATGTTCCACATCAGCATTATAAAGGCCCGCGCGTCCAAAGCCCACATTGGTTACGCTCGAATAATAATGCATCCCATGCACATAGTACTCCTCTTCTTCCTGACTACCAAAGTCAGCCTTCTTGTTCTCACTATCCTACTAATCGTTCTTTCTCAGAATAGTTTTCAGGTTTTCTTTTGTCAGAGCAAGCTACATTTTTCATGTTAGTTGTTTTGATAGAATTGTGTGGATATCGTATGTATATATATTTGAAAGTATTATTTGTTAATAATTGATTCATGAAACAATGTTCATATATTCCTGTTTCCTGTACCTGAATGCTGAGAAGATAGCGAACGTAGATCTTGAGAAGAATGAAGAAGTTTGTTTTTTTGTTTGTATTATAGTAATCATAGAATTTAGTTTATATGAGTAGTTACGAAATAGTTTGTTTTAAGAAAAACACTGTCTGTTCCAGAAATTGTAAGCGCATTTTACAATGTTAAATATTTTGTATAGAAGAAGGAGCCGTAGTTCTTTCCAGATCTTATATATATATATATATATATATATATATATATATATATATATATATATATATATATATATATATATATATATATATATATATATATATATATATATATATATATATTCTTCAGATGTTAGAAAACAAACTATCGTAAGCTCCAATATTATGTAAAGTACTAAAATGTAATACGCCGCTCTGAAGTTGTTTAAAGAGAACGGTAGCGTAATGCATATAGTTCCTGGTCGAGTGTGGTGAGAGAAAGTCGTGTTAACATTTGGCTCTCAAACGGAGTCGGATACAGTACTCCGAGCCTAGTGTTTTGTGTTTCATTTCAATTATAAACAGTGAAGCATTTCTTATTTACTGTGTACAAAGCCACAATATTATTTATACTGAAAGATTTATGTATAAAGATTAATATCTTATTTCTTTGTCTAGCAAGTGACATTATTCTCGTATTCTACAGAAAAGTAGAAATCTTTTATCCATACATTCTCGTTACAAGAAGTGAATGTATTCTTTTGATATTCCATTTTTGATATTTTGCAAGTGAAAATAAACTGTCTTTGATTACTATTTATATTCAAGAAGATTTTATATTCTTATGTTCAATTACGAAGATTCGTAATTTCACGACTGAAAGGCTGTTAACCAGGTAACACATTTCGATTACATTCTCATTTCTCCCACTCGTGTTTATTTTATTAATGAACTCTGAAGATATTGTTTTATTGATTTTTATGTAAAGATTATTCAGCTCTAAGAATACTTATTTACGTTTAAGAATATTGTTGTACATTTATGTTTGATGCTCAAGATATATTTTTGTATATAAATATAAAGGATATTGAAACTACATTTTTATACTTATTTTATTAAGGCATGACAATCATTTATGAACGTGATGATAGATAGTAAAAGTTTTTAAAGAAGATCCTCATATTCTCTTGTGTTTTGAACAATTATTCTATTGATAAAGAGACGGATTCCAAACGTGAGCCTCACACAACTACCAATTTGCAATCTTCAAAGATATCTGATCCGACCTCCTAGTGGTACAAGTTGTTAATAAAACAACTACCTTTAATATAAAAAGAGTTATAGAAACATGTTGAAAAATATATTATATATAATATATATATTATATATATTATATATATATATATATATATATATATATATATATATATATATATATATATATATAATATATATATATATATATATAATAGTATATATATATATATTATCAATTTAAAGGACTCAAAATGTTGTATCGTTAAAAAAGACTTATCGGCAAATTCTTACCAAAAAATCCTATATTCAACCAAACCGGC
>JABUQX010081708.1:12500-17500 GCA_015478945.1 Trachelipus rathkii
TTATTCTTACACATGCTTCACTATCGTCGTATATACTTTTGATTCCATTCAGAATCCTACCATCGACACCATATATCACTAACACCTACCACAGAGTTTCCTATTTAATCCTGTGTTACACCTGTTGAAAGTCCATAAAACCTAAATACAATTTATTTTTCTTCTCTCTCATTTCCTCAATTATTTGTTTTCATCTAAAAATTTGATCCACGCTTACTCTACCACTTCTAAATGCGCATTTTTCTTCGCTAATCAGTCACTCGACAAATCTTTCAACCAAAATACCAGCATACCATCTTCGTTACAACACTCAATAAACTAATTCCCTTATAGCTCCCCTTTACCCTTACCATTGCTCTCCTCCTATCTCTCGGAACTATACTCTCCATAAACGCTTCGCTACCTAACTTCCAAATCCATTCGATACCATTTCGCCTCCATTCTTGATCATTTTACCAGTAATTCCATCTGTACCTGCAGATTTACGATCATCAAACTTTCTCACTCTCCCCCCATTACCTCCTCCCCAAAATACTTACTTCTTCTTGCACCGTCAAACTACACACACACATTCACTATCATCTCTTCACTATTTCCAATGTTATGCAGATTTTCGAAGTGTTCCCTCCACGCACTCCTCGCATCCATTTTATCATTTATATATATATATATATAATATATATATATATATATATATATATATATATATATATATATATATATATATATATATATATATATTTATATATATATATATATATTAAAATGGGCAACGATTCTCCGATTAGAAGCATTTCTACATCATTGTAAAGTTCTAAGTTTTAAAATCGTCCATATTTATATTAATTATATGTATCTGACTGAATATTTGGTTCCTAATAGTTGAAAATTATTTTGTGAACAGTTCTTTCAGTGCCTATTCAATAGTTTATTTCTCTGTGATTTTCGATGCAAACTCCTATCATACGCTCAGTGGAGTTCGCATATGTTCCTTAAGGATATTTAGGAGAAAATATATAATTTCAGAAACCATTAGATTAGGTACTTCTTCCTTAAAACGTAAGAGCGAGCCTATAGTTTTGGGAGTTTAAAAAATGAGATCAATTAAATTGAAGTTATAAAAGTATAGTGTTTATACAAGATTTTTTGTAATTTCTCCTTCAAAAATAATCTATCGTTACCTATATATATAAAAAGAACAAATATATTAGTACTTTGGGGACCGTCAGAAATTGTTTGATTTTTCTAAAAATGATTTGGAGGAAATCCATGGTTTCTAAAAAATAAATAATGACATTTCTTGATTAAAAAGTACCCTAAACCTGGGAATATTTTATATGCTCAATTAATTAAAGTTTTGCTGCAATTTATTTTAAAATCATAAGGTAAAAAACTGCAATAATTTTTTACATTTTTAACACATATAAATTTATATTAAATTGCTACAAAATTATTTACAATTGTTTTTATTTTCAATTTTATCCTGTCAAAAAAGAAAATAATAAGTAAAAAAAAGAATATTTCCCACCCTAATTATACACGCTCTATGAATTTCACATTGATAAGATGAAAACAAAAAAAAGTTATCTTAAAAAAAAAAACAATGACAACATTTCACCTCCTGAAGTGCAATCAACATTTCGATTTTGGTAGCTACTATAAAAAAAAAATCCATATCATGAATTCTTAGCTAATAGACCAATCTTACCAGATTTCCATTTTCGAGTCATTTTAACAACCGGTTTTTGATTTTTAATCATGAAACGTAAAAAAAAAAAAAAAAATGTTGATTCTAATAAACAAACACAGTTAAGAGATACAGAAAAACGACTCGAAATCGATGTTTTAGAGCTCGCCGAATGCCGCATTTTGCACCTGGTTTGGTCCAAATCGGAAGAAAATTACGAAAATTATTAATAAATTAATTAAAATCAAATTGAATCCTTCCTCAATTGACAATTATATATTATATATATATATATATATATTATATATATATATATATATATATATATATACTATATATATATATACTATATATATATATATTATATATAATAATAATATATGTTGGCCCCAACGTTCGAGTGCGAGCGGGAGGAACCGACCGTAATGCTCTTCTTGGACAGTAGAAGGATTCTCGGTTTTCTCTTTTGCCTCGTCGTAGCGTAGTGGTCAAACACATGAACGCTCATCTGCTAGGGTCCAAACAGGGTACCGCGCATGGTGAAAATACATTAGGGGGTATTTAACAATTACAAATTTGATTGCCAAGGTTAAAAATTATTGCATTTCATATACATAATAACCCCCGGTTATGGTTTATTATTCACCATGCGCGGTACCCTGTTTGGCCCTACGTTCGAGTGCGAGCGGGAGGACCCGTAGTAATGCTCTTCTTGGACAGTAGAAGTCTCGGTTTCTCTTTTGTCTCGTCGCAGCGTAGTGGTCAAACACATGCACGCTCAATCTGCTAGGGTCCAGGATTCGTATCCTAGCTTGGTGAAAATACATTAGGGGGTATTAACAATTATAACAAATTTGATTGCAAGGTTAAAATTAATTGCATTTTCATTATACATAATAACCCCGGCGTTTTATGGTATTATTATTCACCATGCGCGTACCCTGTTTGGCCCTACCGTTTCGAGTGGAGCGGAGGAACCGTAGTAATGCCTCTTCTTGTGACAGTGAAGTATTCTCGGTTTCTCTTTTGTCTCGTCGTAGCGTAGTGGTCAAACACATGCACGCTCATCTGCTAGGGTCCAGGATTCGTGAATCCTAGCATGGTGAAAATACTTTAGGGGGTATTAACAATTACAAATTTGATTGCAAGGTTTAAAAATTATTTGGCATTTCACTTAATATATATATATATATATATATATTATATATATATATATATATAATATTATATATATATATATATATATATATATATATGATTAATATATATATATATATATATATATATATATATAAGGAAACGGAAGAAAGAGAGGTGAAACTGAACTGTGTGTGTGCTGGTGTGGAAATGAATGAGAGAGGGGAGAAAAGGAGTTGCATTTTGATGAGTGACCTGTTGGTACAAGCTATGGTAGACTTTGTGTGGTGTGAGTCCTAGAATTCTAATGGTTACAATTTAGTTTGAAAAGGTCAAAAGGTATGTGTGGTTGTGACATATGGTCCATCTGAGGGAAACGTTGGAGAGTACATTTTTTTGGGTAATCTGAATGATGGCTCTGGATGGGGTGAGTAGGAGCTTCAGTTTGATAGTGTTTGGGGGACCTAATTGGTTGGATAGGTGATCAAAAAAGGGATGCTATAACAGGTGGTTTTTGGGGTGGCGGGAGAAAATGACAATGGTAGGAAGGTGATTGATTCTGTGAAGAGAGAGGTATGTGTGTAAGTAATACTTTCTTAAACACAAGAGTATCCATAAGTATAACTAGAGTTGGGTGTAGGTAGAGATGGTACGAAGTGAAAAGTATGATTGTTTTGTGTGGTGAAGATGTTGAAGTATGTGTTTGGATGTTAAATCAGTGAGGGGTTTAGGAATGGGATTATCGATCATTTATGTTGTTTCTATGTAAAATTAAGTTTAGTTGGGGCTTGGATGGAGAGGAAGGTGATAACGAAAGGAAGTAGGTAAAATTAAGAGTGAGAAGTTAAGTGAACAAGACAATAAGGAGAAGTATGTAAGAGCGCTCGCTAGTAAATCGGTTGAATGTGAACAAGTTTTGATACTGAACAAATCTGGGGGCAAATGAAGGAACCAATTGTTAGTAGTGCAAAGGAAGTATGTGGATGTGCTTAAAGTAGGAAGTAAGAATGTTAACAGCGAATGGTGGAATGAAGAGGTGATGAAGGCGGTTAAAGGTAAAAAAAAGCGTGGTTAAATGTACTAAAAGCAAATGATGAAAGGTTTCAAAGAAAGATGCTTGGAATTATATAAGGAGGAAAAAAGAATACTAAAAGGGCATACGTAGGAGAAACAAGAGGTAAATGAACACAAATTGGAAGGAGGATGAATGAGGACCTACAAGGGAAAATAGGAAGCTCTTCTGGAAGGAAGGCGCGAAAAGGTTAAGAATGAGAATAAGGGGAATCTGCTTAGAATATATGAATAGGGATGGTGGCTTTTGTAACTGATGAAATGGATGTTCAGGGGAGTGTGGAAAGAACAGTTCGAAAATCTGCACAATATTAAACAGTAATGATGAGGTGTTCGTGAATGTGTGTTGGGTTTGAGATGGTGCAAGAAGGAATAGGTATTTTGGGATGAAGTAATTAGTAAGGAGGAGGTATGGGTAGAGTGAGAAAGTTGAAGAATGGTAATCTGCAGGTATAGAATAAATTACTAGTAAAATGATCAAGAGCGGAGGCGAGATGGTGATTGTATGGGATTAGGAAGTTGTGTAATAAAGCGTTTATGGAGGGTATAGTTCCAGGGGATTGAAGGAGAGCGGTAATAGTACCCTTATATAAGGGTAAGGGGAGAAAAGGGGAACTGTAGAAATTATAGGGGAATATAGTTTATTGAGTGTTGTAGGGAAGGTAATATTGCCTGATATTTTGGTGAAAGAGTGCGTTCGAGTGGACTGAAGGACTGATTGGTGGAAAACAAGGTGCGTTTAGGAGTGGTAGAGTGTGTGTGGATCAAATCTTTACAAATTGGAAACAAATGATTGAGAACATGAGGGAGAAGAAGAATAAAAATAAATTAAATTTAGGTTTTATGGATTTACAACAGGCGTATGATAGAGTTAATAGGAAGCTTTATGGCAGGTAATTAGTGATATATGGTGTTGGGTGGTAAGGCTTCTGAATGGAATCCACAAGTATGTATGACGATAGTGAAGGCGTGTGTAAGAATAAATGGTGTCAAATGGTGGTTGTTTAAGGAATTAATAGGCGGAAGTGAGACAGGGTTGTGGTTGTCTCCTTGGTTATTCAAATTTGTATATGGATGGGTTATGAAAGAATTCGAGTGGGGATGG
>JABUQX010081708.1:25000-30000 GCA_015478945.1 Trachelipus rathkii
TTAATCACATTAAAATATTTCGGTACTTACTATCCACCATAAACACCTCATACATACATCCCTCAAAAGAACTTACATTAACTAGAAGAAAGCAAACTGGCAAGCATACACTGATTTCATAGAGCAGTGGTCTCCAAAGTGGGGTACCCAAAGTGATACTTGGGGGTACGCCAAAGAAGTAGGCTCACGATCACTTGCGAGTGTATGATCGTGTATCACGTGAGTGTGAGGTTCTTTCAATGTTCGCCGTGTCTTTTATTATATATTATATTATAGTATATTATATTATAGGACCATAGGAGTACAACTTATAATTCAATAAAACCATATTAAAGGCATCCAAAAAAAAAATACATCCCCAAGGTTACAGCAAAACATTTTAACCACCAACTTTTCAACAAAAATAGATACCCTGATAAAATAGAGATACTCCCTAAGACAAAATAGAGAACCAAATCAAGAATAATTAAACCAAAGCATCGATCTCAACAATAGAATAGACAATATAATAAACTCGAACAAGAATAAAAAGTGAAAACACAACACCCAAGCACTATACTATAAAACAAACTCCAATAAAATATACCCAACAATAAATAAAAAAAAAATCCACACTTCACATACACAGTCCACACTAACCAAAGAAGTCATCTGTATGTAAAACAATAAAATCCATATTCCAAAATATCAATGCAATCTTATAATGTCCCATTCTTGAAAATTTGCCATAAACCTTCAACACCCACTAATTGAGTAACAAAACCAAGAAACCCCCCAATTCACTCCGCTATAGGAACTCAACGCCATTAAAAACCTCAAAAGCTCTCAAGCAGAAGGTTCAGACAAACTCTCCAACATCCACCTCAAACACCTCGGAACTGAAGCCATAGCAGCACTAACGCAAATATTCAATATAGCTTGGCAAACAAACATCATCTCACCTTTCTGGAAACACACACACACAATCTCCATACAAAGGCCCAAACAACCACCCAATAGCCTAGCTTCATATAAACCAATCTCATTACCATCTACAACATCTAAAGATCTCGAAAGGTTAATCGTGGACAGATTCTCCCCTTTTATTTCCCTTCCAGATTCACAACTTTGTTTCAGAAAAAACACTCAACCACCACACTACACACTACTTACCGATCTGACACAAAATATCCTCACCAGTTTTAATCAAAACCTACCACCTCCTGCACTCTCCAGGTAGTAATAGACATAAATAAGGCATTCGACACAGTCCCACGTCACCTTTTATTAAACAATGTATTAAACACCGAGAGAAACATCAATGACAAGAAGGATAGAAGTTTTAGAGTCATACAAGGGCGTCACAGCTCTCGAACATACAGGTTATACAATGGGAGTCCGTGAGAACGCCATCTTATCATCAACACTCATTAATCTTTTTATGCACGATTTACAACAACAAACCATGTATTCCTCTGTACAAATCAATAGTTATGTAGACGATCTCACAATCACATCTCAAAGCTCCTCCATAAATATAGCAACACAAGAACTAGAGAATATATTAACCAACTGGAGCAATAGCTGTCAACAAACAGAATGAGAGACTCTCCCCAAATATCCTATATATAGTATATCACATTACTTTCACCTGATAAAAGCCAGTCTAATACCCATCGAACAATTTTCATCTCAAACAACAGACTCCTCCCTAATAAGCAACCCACCCCATCCTTGGCTTGGAGAATAATTGATGATATAATTGATTTTGTTTTACTTACAGTTTCAGTAACCATGAGAAATGGTTGCAAAACTTAGAAGTATTTGCCATATATTAGCAGTTAAAGCTTGAATGTTTGATTGTTCTACAATATAAACTTGCAGAAGTCTTTTCAAACATTCAATTCTTTCTAGAATTAAATATGTGCTATTCCACCTGGTATTAACATCTTGAATTGGCATTAGTGGGCTCGCAAGATGTGGATCCAAGTCTCTTTATATTCTTTCAAATTCGTTACAGCTTAAACTGGAATGACTGAAATGTGTACAAATATTCCTACATTTCTTTATTAAATCAATTACTGTTCTTTGAGAAAATAAGGCATTTTAGTAACAAATTGAAGTTTATGAATAAAACAAGAGAAACTTGTGTATCCTGCTAAATCAGTTCCAAGTTTCATGTTATATGCTCCAACTCGAAAGATCAAATGGATTTTTATAGGAGGAATTTCCCAATTATTCATCATATTTTCAAAACTGATAGCGATGTCAATTCCAAAATCAGAACCTGGGAAAGACTTGCAATGGAGTACACAGCCGATTTTTTTCAAACTGGCTGGTAAGCCATTGAGCATTTAAAGAAATAAATGACATGTTTGAATATTTAGCTGTCCATATATCTGTAGTAAATGATATCTGATCAGCCTTGGCTAACTTCTCGAATACTGCTGATCTCAATTTGCTGTATGAAGTTGGGTAACATCTCTACAAAATATTTTCTACTGGAATAAGAAATTTTGGTTGAATATGACCAATAGGTTGATAAGCTTTTACTGGTAGCTGACTGGTAGCTTTCACTGGTGGCTAATTTATCATTTTCTGAAGAATTACCTGTGATTCTGGGGTCATTGATATGCCAAATCTTTTTTGGGGAGAAACTTTCCTCAAGACTCGCTTGTTTCGCGGATTGGATCTTTCGCTCTTGGGATTTCTTCTGTTACAGGACTCTCCTTTTACTATCCAAATTTTTGACTTCCAAATATTCTCTTCTGTGATGATTTTCATATATTGATGTAGTTTAGTTTGCGACTAATTTTTTGTGTAAAAATCGATCTTAACAAAAAAGATGTCCACATCAGCTATAGAAGTGTGTAACACCATTAATAATAAAGTCTTACGAATGATGGCATTTTAAAACAAATTTGTGAGGTTATTATTATGACAAATATGCAATCAATTAATGAATAAAATCAAAATCTGTTAATGAAAATTATATATATATAAAAATAAATACAATATATTTAAACAACTAAATATTTAATATATAACATATATATATATATATATATATATATATATATATATATATATTATATATATATATATATATATATATATATATATATATATATAAATATATCTTTCTTTCTTTCTTCACTTCTCTTTGCCCCAGACCTTTTGGGAGTAAGTGCCTGTTACAAGCATCGGAAAGAATAAAGCAGTCAGGAGTGAACATTTGACAAAACGTCGAAAGAAAGCCAGCCTTACCGCCCCCTCTGTTCCATTAATTAGTGAGAGCTTCGTCACTAGACCAGAGAAAATCCACCTTAGAGCATCATTGGCGACCGCGAACACGACCCTCACTTATGGGGAAATCGTCAATGTTAAGGTTCATGCCCCTGCCCAGGTGGGCCACAACCATGCCCATACAAAACCCCGGCCATTCTCTACCTTAAATCATGCACCTTTATTTCTCGCCTCTTGCAAACTCACATTTCTCTCCTTCAGAAATTAGTTCACCGACTCAATCCACTTTCTTCTTTCGGTTCCCCAGCCCGGTCGCCCGTTCCCAAACACCACTCACCACGTATACATCCGCGCTTAACCAAACCTACTATCATTCATCCTTTCCACATGACCAAACCATCCAACATACTTTCATTTATTCTCTCATTTACCCCTTTCTCACACCACACCACTCTCTAATTACGTTCATTCCTCTCTTTATCAATTCTTCTCACAACTAGCACACCCCTTAAGATTGTCCATCTGAAAACACATATGAACTTTAGATCTATACTTTTTATTCCAGACCCATAGTCTCACTACCATACAATAACAAGGTAACAACATTACCCTCATGTAAGACCCTAGCACACTCAAGACTTAGTCCTTTGCATTCACCAACCGATTAATTGCCACCAGGGCCACCTTTCCTTGCCGATTCACACTTTCCTTACTACACTTCTGCATCGTCCGTTCCCCTCTCATCAACATATACCCTAAAATATTTTAAAACTCAGAACATGGCTTCTAGCTGCTTCACCAATACTAAACATAACTTCACCACTGAGGAGTGTCCTCACTTCACAACCATAAACCTTACTCTTATCTACGTTACTTTCAAGCCCCTCCTTTCACACACCCTGCCAAAATCTTCTCTATCAAATCCTCTCAAACTCTCTTTCAGATTCGCCACACAGAACAAAATCAATCCGCATATAATAGGTATGCGGCACTCCTCCACTCCAACCCTCCATTTCCACCATTTCAACACCAATTTCCTTGCGCCATCCCCACCTTTCAAAATTCTTTTCATAACCCATCCCATATACAAATTGAATAACGAAGGAGACATAACACAACCCTGTCTTACTCCGCAATTAATTCTAAACCAATCACCATTGACACCATTTATTCTTACACACGCTTCACTATCGTCAACATACTTTATTGATCCATTCAGGAAAGCCTACCACCAACACTCATATATCACTAAACACCTGCCATAGAGAACTTTCCCTATTAACTCTATCATACGCCTGTTTTAAAAATCCAAAACCTAAATACAATTTATTTTCTTCTCCCTCATTTTCTCAATCAGTTTGTTTCAATGTAAAGATTGATCCACACATCCTCTACACTCCTAAAAACGCACCTTTGTTCTTCACCACACTCAGTCCCTCAGTCACTCGACGCACTCTCAACCAAAATACCCAGCATATACCTTTCCCTACAAACACTCAATAAACTAATATTCCCCGATAATTTCTACAGTCCCCTTTTCTCCCTTACCTTATACAAGGGCGTACTATTACCCGCTTTCTCCTCCAATCCCTTGCGAACTATACCTCCATAAACGCTTTATTACACAAACTTCCAAATCCAATCAATCACCATCTCGCCTTCGCTCTTGATCATTTCACTAGTAATTTCATCTTATACTGCAGATTTACCATTCTTCAACTTTCTCAACCCTACCCATTACTCCTCCTTACTAATGACCTCATCCCAATAAATAC
>JABUQX010081709.1:0-25611 GCA_015478945.1 Trachelipus rathkii
TAAACAGACTCTACAGAAAATAATAGCACGAGGCGGGAATTTTATTATAATCTATTATTACATTAGCTGATTCACGTGAATAGTGTTTCTACTTAGTGGTAACTGAGAATATCAATAACATGGAGGTCATACGAATGTAAGATCCCTGTGCGGTACAACACGAAAAATGTATCCCATGACTGACTATCTTTACGTTATGTTCATCATTATTTCTGAGAGGCAATATTATCAGATGGGGTTCATAATGTAAGATTACTTGACTTCTGTTTTATTTATGTGGAAGGAAGAGGCGTGTCAATATTAATGTTAAACTATATATAGACAGCTATGCAAACAGAAGTAGCTAAATCAACTCAGGGATGTATTGACGCTGACCGCGCCAACCCACAAAATCCACTCAAGCTCCCTTGTGTCATAATTAGCTGAAGTGAATGAAGGTGAAGAAAGCCGATGAGAAAGTATGGCGAATAGCCTAAGTGATAAGGTAGTACAGAAAGCTAGAAGTATAAAGCTGGCAGTAAAGACTCGGAGTGATATAAGCGGAGAGCGGATAGTGAATATAGCTGACTATAGAGCTGAAAGTAATAATCAGGCAGGAAAGTCTGAATAAAAGCGGCAGCAGTAGAAGACAGCATGATCATTACAATAAAAAATAAGGGAAGACTGAATTCCTCTTTTTCATTAAAATGTCTTTCGCGTGTACTCGATGAAACTCACATATAATTATATTATAAATATGAGCAGAATAACATTATTTCTAGCTATTTTTAGTTATTTGGTTTGTTTTTTTTAGTATTGTTTTAATTATTCTTACCTTATAAAATTTTAATTTCGCGATGATTCACCATATTAATACATATATAACAATAAAAATAAATTGAAGAACATATATTTTAATCGACAGGACACCTGAAGATATTATCTTAAGCGAAGGTTATCATCTAATAAAATAAAGTAAAAACTTGCTGTTGTTTGACTTTTTTATATTTATTTATTTTCAAACTAAATATATAATATATTCAGATTAATAATAATTTTACATAGTATTCGTTTCAACGTATAATTAATTTATGGATATATAAGTAAATTAAAATAATATTTTGATAATAATAGTGTTTAATCACTTTATATATATATAGGGAATCTTTTGTAAATTGACGTATTTTTTTTTTTAAATTTAGCCCTATTGAAACTTTTACTATATACTACACTATATTTTATAACTATGCATTTTTTATTAAATGTTTTTGAAAAAGCTGGCTTGAAAATTAAAAATGGGGAAAAAATAAGTTAGTTTGGGTATCCTTAGTAAAGAAAAGCATAATATTATTTCCGTTATATTTATAATCGCTATCAACTTTATAACACTTAATTATATCTAATAGTAATTTTATATTCTTTGCAGCTTATAATGATGATAAGTATACCTTAAAAAAAATTTTTATAGAAATAATTAAAATTTTCTATAATATAATAATGAAAGTAGATAGACAGATTTCTTAAGTGGACGTGTTATAGGAGTCTCGGGTAAAGAATTAACAAAGTTAAGAATTTTTTTAGTATTTGTTTATCAAACGTATAATTTAAAAACTTATATTACTATAGATAGTTCTTGATCATATTGTATATTCCAATATAGAGCTAGTTTTATTTCAATATGTGGACGTAAATATACTCTCGATTCTAAGTATCCGATCAGATGCATAATTATTATTATTATTTTGATATATTTTATATTTTATTTTTATTATTAGAGCACTCTGAAATGAAATTTTTTATTATTATTAATTGTCTTCCGTTACTTAGCCTTTCGAGGATCGAAATAATAGGAGATCGAGTCTAGATAATGTATCTGTTTCAAGGGCTTTGATCGCTTATATTAAAGTATCATTATGAACTGTAATTCGGCAAATACAATAATAAATATTATATCTATCATAAATTTAATACTATGTGATCTTATCTCATCGATATACCCGATTAAAATGCGTCCATTGGACGGATCTAGCTTCTCCTATATATAATATTAGATATGTTTGTTTTATAAAATAATGGATTATAAATATTTATTTAATCATGTAATCGTTATATAATAAACGTATATTATTGGATAGCAGTATCATTAAATAATTATTTATGATAATGTTAATTTTTTGTTTAATACTTATTTAATTATAATACAAATAATTAATTGTAGTTTGGTTTAAGTTAAAAATGGTTATAATAAACTAATAATAATAATAATATAATAATATATATTAACTAATATAATTAATAATAATTAATAATATAATAATATAAGATATAGCATTAAATAAATTTAATCACTCGTGATCATTGTTGGAAGTATCCCATTATTTCTCTCTGAGTTAGTTGAGTTTATGGATGACTTAATTTAATATTACTTCTATATTCTACTGCCCGATGAATGATTATCTCGTATTCTGCACCATATCATATGATGAATAAAGCAGGCGTGTTGATTCATAATCATATTTAGTAAATAGTTGACTGAGAGTTGTTTAGAGTGTGGAATAGAGGAGTTGACATTCTCTCTTTGCGTTGGGGAGTTTTCAGCAGATGAATACGTCTAGGAATAGTATCTGTCTAGTTAAGTATTAGCGGTTTGGTTTCGAAAACTACTAATTCAAACAGTATTTTGGGCTCAGAATTTTAATCACCATTATATAGATTGTATCTAAAGTTGGTTCAGACGGACTCAATTACTCTTCAATGTGAACGTAACATCTTCTGATATGTTCTTAGTTCTTCATCTGTTAACGTAATATTTTTGATTTGTTGGAGTCTTATATTGTTTTAGAGACAGATGTCAATGATTATCTTTTTGTCGATCATGGTGTGCTGGGAGACTTAGTAATTTTGATGCTGATTGTTATATGTGACGCACCTTAAGGTAAGATATTCTTGATGTCTTTGTACTGGATTAATGTCTATTGTATTTAATTTGCAAGTATTTTGTTTGATAATTTAAACTCTTTAGTCAGTTTCGGGCTAGTCAGATAAATCTATGCTAATCAGTAATATATATGTCTACTACAAATATTTGAAAATATATTCTAGAGCTCACCATTAATCTCGTATTCCCTCGTAAACTGTAAACTGTTTCATGTTAAATTAGTGTGCGAGTAATCAATCGATACTTAACTCTCATATTTATGTGACGAAGTAGAATTAGGGATAATACTAAATTGTTTACTAATTATTAATTTAAAGTCGTCGTATATAATCATAACGTGCGGAAAGATATTAACCTGTAATACTACCAGAACAGATACATTAAATACTAAATTTTTTTGACTTGAAACAATTATTTTAGTGCCTTAGGACTTCTAATGCTCAATTTATTATAACTTTATATACTCCTTCGTTATCAGCTCTTAAATAATAATATGAGTTTGGGTGCCCTCTTTTGAAGTTCATTGATAACAAATCTATTTAGTATATATTTTTCATTCCGTGATGATACTTATCATCTTGTCCATCTTATTAACAAACTTTCTATCTTCCGTGAAAATACAGTTTATACTTCTTTTTTTGTGCTCTCCTTTGTAATCTAGCCGTCTATCATTATAGTATCTAAAACTGTCGATTTAAGCTATTGCTATATTATTTGTAGATAATTACAGGTTTCTTATTCTTTAGCGTAATAGGATAATCTCTTATGTTAGTATGCAATGCTCGAATTCATTAGTTGCGTTTTAAACTATTTTGAGTTCTCTCGCATATAAGTTGATTTATATATAGTTTATTATGTATAATTTTAAATTGTTCGTTTATCTGAAGAGGCCACTCTTCTTCTATATGACCTTTTTTGCTATCTCATTTTTTTCACTATTTCTGCAATGTTAGCAGCTCTCTCTCTCTTCTCATTCTACCTGATTGCTTAGATCAAAGTTTCTAATTAATCTTCGCTACAAAACTGATGTCGACGGTCTAGCTTCCGATATAGGTCACAATATAATATTACTAATATATATTATATATTAAGTTACCGATTCGCATATAATATTTTTTCTCCCTCTCCGAAAAAATCTTTTTTTCACTCAATCTAGGAAGCTTCTACAATAAATTTAAAGGTGTTCGGGACTATTAAGACATTCGAAGGTGTTAACGAAAACATGTGGAGTTTGAGTGAGATTACGGTTGAGAGATGAGAGATGTGATACTAGAGAGAGAGAGAGAGAGAGAGAGAGAGAGAGAGGGGAGAGTAGAGAGGAAGGTAGAGACGAGAGGAGACAGAGATGAAGAGATGAAGAGATGAGTATTGTCAACTGTTACGCTTTCGGTAACGCATAATATAGTTCTACCTTGTCGATGAGCTTGTTTCACATGTACTCTTCGGTAACTTCTCGATATTTACAGTTGGTAGTCTAACGGAAATCTGTACATCGTATCTATATATAAAATAATATTAAGATGCCAGAGTGATTATAAAGTTGTTTAAGTTTGTTCTCTTTATTCATATATATCGTTGTATATTAGAGAGCTCGATCTGATTTTTATCATAAAGTAGAGAAAATTTAGTTAGTATTCAAATAGCGTAAAAGGAGTATTTGAAAATATGGTGCTTTCAGTTTATCATACTAAATATGAACAAGTTACACCAAAGTTGTATATAAATAATATTCATTTTTATATAATAAAGAGTATATATATCGTTTTAAATTTTAAAAAAGCATAAAAATATCCGTTTATTCGCATTCCTTTAAACACTTTAATCTATATATCGAAATAATTTTATTATTCTAGTAAACATTGTGGTACGTTTATTAGGCACACAATAATATTATGTAGAAATAATTCAAATATTAATCAGTCATTATAATTAATGTATAAGAGATAAGTATCGATTCTTAATTAGGCGTTTCATTAGGTAATCTAGTATGATAGTAAGTTACCCTAGTTAAGTATATTTATTGGTTTTCATAGAAATACGTTTAAACGTTAATTATAAAATTTATACAGTAATATTGATACAGTTATTAAATATATTAATATAAATCTCATTCAATTACTATGGGCTTGTATTAATATATTTTGACGCTAACCTCTGATGGTCTTATACGTTCTACCCGATCGCTATTAATTATATTCTTTTTTGAGTAAAAATTATATTATTTTTTTTATTATACTGATAGTATATATCACTATAAATATTTATTTATGTTAAAGATTTCGGGAACTTAGTCATCATGAGTTTACGATACACGTAGGGAGAGGTTCGTAGAAATGTTGACTGGAAGACGCACAGTAAGAATAATAGTATACTTGTAAATGCCTTATTAACTATATCTTGACGCGATTCATTAATAATGAACTGATCGAATAACCATATAAAAATAACTATAACACTAACTTACTATAATAATAACTAAGAAAATAAGTCTAGATTTTTACTAGTAGGAGAAAAATCAATAATGTTTGAATAAAGACTTAAGGTCTATAATTTAGAAACGTTAAATTTCGGAACGACATAATATAATATCTTATATGGATCTAGCCCTTATCCTACTAGAATATACTACCCATTTTGAAATACGATCTTCTAACGGCATTACTTGACTTATACCTTTAATAAATATACTATAGTAATTAAAATATAAAAGATTAAATAATGTCTGACGATATTCTTATCATCTAATAATTTTGTAATTTTTAAGACGTATATATATATGAAATAGAAGTATCCATTAAAATATATAATTAATTATGATAATAAATATAATAGTTTTTAATAACTTTATTATATATCGTAATTAATAAAAATTATGAGTTTGGTACATTAAAGGAAAAAAAGCATTAAAGATTTTTTTGATGCTATAATCGCAGTTCCTTTAAAAATAGTGGAAAACTCGGCGTAATATTATGTTATTTCTGTAGCAATAGCAATATTACAGCTTAAATTGATGACTTAGACTTCTTCCATAGCATGGGGGAATATTATATATTTGTTAGAATAATAGAACTAATCAATCTGTATTATGATTAATAAATATTTAATTAAAGTATCTATATTATGTAGAGATAAGTGACTTCTTTTAGTGGTCATACGTTATATTTACTAATCTGGCTGAGATCTACAGAATAGATGACTTAACTAAGTAAATATTAATTAGTTAGGTAATTATTACTAGAATACGTAATAAATCACGTATAAAAGATTCCAGTATTATCCTTATTCTTAAAGTATCAATTATTATTCTAACCGTTATTGATTCATATTCCTAATCGTTAGACGTAAATACCTCACTCGGATGTTACTTATACTAAGTTCTCCGATTGCATATATTTTTTTGTGAATTAATATATATATAATATTTTTTTTATTCATGAGCCTTTTCTTTATAAAACAATAATAATTTTTAAGTTTTCTTTCTTCGGGAACTTTAAGTATATCATCTAGAGTGATATATAGTAAAACATGTATAGGGAGCTGGAGGCTTTATATGAGAATAATGTTTAACTGTTTCAGGGGCTAGTCGTCTATACTATACATTTGTAAAACGATTTCCGGGTATATAAAGGCAAAATATTATATATCACTAATTTATATTATAAATAAGATTGATTAATAATATTCCTTCTATTACCTCTAGATCTATAACCTAATATATACACCTGATTTTCCATATTGATATAAATCGTCTTTCTTATATCATGGAATACTATTTGTACTTATCTATAATTAATACTATATATAGATAAGGAAATAGGATTAAATAACTTTTTTTATTTATCAATATATTATCGTGTTTAAACGTATATAATATGTAAATTAAGAGTTTAACATTAAAATAATTTGATAAATTAATAGAAGTTTTATAAATAAACTTTCTTTATAATATTATATATATTTTAAAATAATATGTAGTCTTGTATTTTGAAAATTAAAAAAGCATAATAAAATCCGTTACATAATCGCATTCTTTAAAACACTTATTTACTATCGAAATATATTAATTAATATTTTTAATTTATCTTCTTTGCTCGGATCTTTAATATATGATATATATACTATACTTTTTATTTCAACTTAATTTGATTAGAAATATAAAACTCAATAATTATTTAGTTAAATAATTATATCATGATGATAAGAATGTCGTAACCTACTGTTTTAAGTGACGTTTTCATTTTATTACTTAGGCAACTCTCTAGGTAGAGCTACTGTAAATATATTATTTTGGTTTTACGAAATACGTTTTCAATCGTTAGTCTAATAACTAGTATTATTATTATTGAGTAAGTTATACAATTACTGTTACTATAATTTATTTACTACTACATAGGTTTGATATTCTAATGAGAGTTTACTATTTTAAAGCTGATTATAAGATCGTTTATAATTTTTTTTTTTTTAGTAGAAAAATTATTCTTTTTTTTTTCAAACGAAGCTTCGCAAATTTTTTATATAATAGTTTTTCGGGAACTTAGAAACTAGAGTAGTTATCAGAACAACGTCGGTGTGATCTCACGACTAGTACCTATAGAAAATATATTGTTGAGCTTTATATAGTTTACAAGGGCTTATGTGCGGCTATAACTCTATAGCGTATATTGAACGTATTATTTAGGTGATATGCCAATAATTATTACTATCAATAAATATTGGCTCATTTACTCAGCTGTATCGATATACTATTTATTATATATATTATATACTATATATCGAAGTATAAAACGTCCCCTTCATTAACGGAAATGCGACTATGATTCTCATTTAATAAAGATATTATAGGAAATATGATTATAATATTAAATTATATATTTTTATACATATAAATCGTCTATTTGTAAGTATTAATAAATTAATAGTATATAGATATAGTACATTTTCTCATATTTAAATAATTTTTGATTATAAAATATAAGTGTATATATATTAAACTTTATTTATATATAATAATATATAATAAAAATATGAGTTTGGTGGAGCCGTTTTATCGGGGAAGCTTCAGCATGGAAAAGAGACGCGAATAAAAATCCTCCTCTAAAAAAAATAAAAATACACTAATGCGTATTATTGAATATTTCGTATTCCTTCTAAATATATTAATAATCTCACTACTTACTTGTTAGAAATAATATATAATAGTTAACTATGTCCTATCTTATGGAACAGTCTCCATCTGTTTATATTGCATTACAATTTAATATGGATATACAAATATATTCAACTTTGTCCGTATTGTAATAACTTATTTTTCTAAGGTAGTAGAGAATTGAATGAGGATCGAAATTCTTCGCTTTTAGTGCTCCATAAAGCATTAAGTATAGTTTCATCGGCATATTTAAGAGGAACACATGTGGAATTGTCGAATTAGTTGGAAGGTAAAAGAACCTTTTCTTATTGTCTATTTTTGGAGGATTTTTTCAGCAAGCCTCTCCAAATCGACGGAAAACTATCCTTTTTTCTAACCTATGGCTAGTATAACATGTAGAATTTAGTTATAGTTATTTAATATTCTAGTAATTATTTTTGTATATTTATGACTTGAACCTATGAATTTTAGAAGTCTAAAGTTTCTCATCAGTAACGCATTAATTTTTATATTTTGAGAAAAATTTATTTTTCATTTGAGTATATCATCATGTCTTATCACTAAAATATTATTTTTTTTTTAGATGATTTATTCGAGAACTTAGAATAATAGATCTCGAGGTACTGTCATCATATGGATTAATATAGGCGATTCGAGTCTATGTATAGATAAAATGTCTTTTAACTTATATATAGTTTTAATATATAAGCTAGTTAATATATACGTATATTATATATATGTTATATATCTTAGTGAGCAGCAAGATGTTAATGTTGCACATGCGCCGGATGCGGATGCGGATGCGTGATATTTGATTATATATTCTATATTCTATATATAATATATATATCAATCGTTATTTTATGCGAATATACGTCTAGTTAATATATATTATATATAGTACTAAGATATTATTCAAAATTTATAAGTCACGTAAAATTAAGTAAAGCCAAAAATAATTCTAATATACATATTACTCCATTCTATTTATATCTCGTTATTAAACCTTTCGGTTGATATGAAGGAGCCGACAAACCATTCGCTATAATATAGGAATATGTGATAGATCTGTCTCGGGTGCTCGATTCAGGGATACATACGTATAATACGACTCAAATGGAACCTTACATCTTTCGGACCCAATCTAAATAATTTTATCATATAATCTTCCAACCTTACTGAAAGAGATTTTTACAATAGTGTATATCTTTTTGACAATATTTACGGGTATAATTCAATAATTGATAGAGGTAGGATGCTTTGAGAAAAACATATCTAATATATATCTGCTATATTCTCTATTTTATGAAATCAAGATATTTTTTTCACATAGTTGTTTATTAAGATAGATTGAGGCTAATTTTTAAGTTGTTCTGTAAGTCATTGGAAATAGTACTTTGGAGGAGATACCGGCAATATGTTTCTGCCAGTTATAACTAATAGCATAAAACTATTTGTGTTGACTTTTTCGACCTGACTTAACTGAGGGGCATCAATAATTTGTTTAATATACGATATTAATTGGTGATATAAATAGTTCTCAAATCATTTTTATTGCTACTAAGATCTTCGTAATTTCTTTAAACACTGGCGTGGTGCTTTTACTTCTTCATCATGAGCAATAGGACTAGTATAGATTAATCTCTTGCCAGAGCTAGATGATCTATTGTTGGTTTGTAACTTTAGTTCTGTTTTTTGCACATATGAAATGGGTGAGCAAAGATATTTATATAAGTGTAGGTATTAGAATATGTAAGTTCCCATCGGCACTCCATCGGTTTTTAGATATATGTTTTAAAATATATATTTATAGAGAGACAAAGAAAAACTAAATCTCTTGGCCTTTAGAAAGGGGGATCAAGTAAAGTTGCAGTTTGTATGGTATACTGTTTCCTTAAAGGTGATGATTTTTCACAGGAGAATGGTGGTAAGTTTATCTACTGCTTTAAGTTTCATTACAAGGTAAGATAAATTTTTGTGTTTCGAATAGTATATATCGTGTATTCATGTTTGATAGCAATTGTTCTAGATTGACTTCTAGCGTTGATTAATAAAGGGTTTTCACTTCTGCGAAAAGAAGTATAGCGGCGCGTGGTTTATTTTGTATAAATATCTTTTCATAAATGGTGTTTCATGACTAGCATTGTGATTGATGCGTCATATCTCCACATCTGATGTACGATAGATGTTTATCACTCGAGGATATACCGATAACTGCGTTTATTGGCGAGAGCACAAGAATGGTTTTTTTTTGAGTCAATACCTATTTGGAAGTGTACAATCCGCGAGTTGCAACGTTTTGATGAATCATACAGATTGGAGATATAAAGCCGTTATTTGAATTGCTTCACTTATTTTTATTTCATTTTCCAGATTTATTAATATTTTTATTAATAAATTCTTATCAATATCACAACAGTAAACATCCGCAAGAGGCGAAGCGCGTGCGGATGCGGAGCGGATCTTTTTATAATGTGGCGGATGCTCCGCGATGCGGATGCTGGATGTTACTGCATACTAATATATTAATGTATAGTAATATATATATATATATTAAAATGTTTAATTTAATGATAATTATAATTATTATAGTTAGTATATACATTTATATATTATTAATAATATAGTAACTTATAGATAATATATATATATATTTATATTAATGTATTAATATCTATCTAATATATTATATATATATATATATATATTATTATTAATATAAAGTATTATATACTATATATTTATAAGCGGTATATTGAAGGTATCATGCGTTTGATGACGCTGTTTGTAATTAAATACTACTAGTCATGTATATACTGATATATAGTACTAGTATTGAGGTATATTATATATATTAATTATTATATTATATATATAATGATATAATATGATATGATATGAGAATATTATCTAAATACTAATATTAAAATTATATATTATAATAATACTCATCTGTATAATAATCAGTATTATCAGATATATAATTTATGTAAGTAATGATAATATATATATCATTAATGATATTTTTAGAACTCTTAATGTATATATGTATTTTAATTATATATTATATAATGTATAATATAGGTTTAGAGAGAGAGAGACGAGGAGAGAGAGAAGAAGAGAGGATGAGGAAGACAAGTACTTGAGGAGAGTATGAAGGAGAGGGGGAGGGAGAGCGAAGAGAGAGGAGAATGTGAGCTGAGAGAAGAGAGATGAGTAGTAGAGAGTTAATTAACATGTTTACTATATCTGTTTTGTGTATATTTTAAGGTCAGGCTCGGAGAAGCACATGAGATGTAACAAAGAACTAAATTTTCATTAGTCAGGCTGGCAAAACTTAATAGAAGGAGATGTAAGGCAAAAAAATGTCCGCAATTGAAATTTAAACTTAAATAATGTTCGAAAAATCTCTGTAAGATGATACTGATTGTTATTTTTATGAAAAGACAAGGGAGCTTCGCATTTCACTGACAGTAGTGAACATTAAGGTTGGCAAAAGTGTCAGATTTTTTGTTACTAATATTAGGATCTCCAAGGGTAAACACGACAAAGATGTGTACCGAGTCGGGAGCTGGTTTCTGCGTCCTAAAGCTGGTGGGGGAACGGAACGGGATGGGGACTTTCGTGACCCGCTCTGTCCATACTGTCGGCCTCGAACGTACCCCTAGAAAGGAAAATGAAAAGAAAATAACATTGTTTTCTACAGAAATAGTTAAGAAAACAATATTTGGCGCACTCTTGGCTCTCGTGTATACATAGTGCTTGATGATGAACCAGTGCTCAGAAATGAAGGTTATGAGGAAGTACGTGACTGGCAAAGCTAATAAATTATTCTCTAATAATATTAAGGTGTTGTATATAAAACTAATTAAGAAATAAAATAAATTTTTTTTTTTTTAAGTTTCATTGATTGCAATGCTTTCTTGGAATCAAATTTTTTTTTTTATTTCCTGTAGCTGTTATAGTATGTTTTTTAGTTCATGCTAATTGCATGTTCGGGAGGGTGGACTTACATTATTTAGTTATACGAAAAAGATTGTGACAATTATTGGGCTCCTAATTGTTTGGTTATTCAAATCTGTTGAATTCCTAGAATTGCCGAAAAATGTTATTATTACAATTGGCATATGTTGAGTCTCATATGTATTTTTAGTAACTTAAGAAGTGAGAGAGTGTGTCTTAAGATTATAACCATAGGTGAGTGTGGTATTGTTGTTAATCATATTGTTGGTGCAAATTTGAAAAATGAATACTGAAAAAGAAATGAGTATATATTTTAATCATATATATATATATATATTATATAATATTATAATATATATATTATATATATCTATTATAGATATAATTATATATATACTATTATTGAAATTGCCCCATGTTTCGGTTCACGAGCCGCGACTGATTATTAAATTATATATATATATATAGATAATATGTATATATATATAGATATATATATTATATATATTATATATTAATTATATATATATATATTATATATATATATATATATATATAACTATATATATATATATATATATATTATATTAATATATTATATATATATAATATAAATATTATTATATATATAGCTATATAATAGTTTGATATATTGTTATTAATATATATAATATTATATACCCTATATTATAATACTTAGCATCTTGTTTCGGTGAAGGTTTATTATTCACAAGCTTTATTGGAACTATAAGACAAACACGGCGGACAATGAGTTAAAAAACACTTATCTGAACCTCTAAATAAATATTTTTCGTACATTAACAAATTTAAAAAGAGTAACAAAAAACTTAATATAAGTGTAATATTCAACATGGTGCATCATTAAAAACTGATAAGACTGATAAGGAAATCGTTGGGTATCAAATCAACGTTACTCAATTATAATGATTATCCAGTAACTAGTTATGTAAGTGATAAATTTACAGCATCACCTGATGGGATGTATAAGTTGAGCGGGAGGAGCCCATTGTAGATCATAATGTTCACGTGTGCCATGCATTTCAATGATGATTGATACTCATAAATTTTCCTTATTATATGTATGGATTGTCGATGTTAATATAGCATCGATAGGCGATATGTAATTATCAATTTAATGATAAGGGTAATTAACAATGTCAATCAATTGGGACAACATCAAAAATGGTGTCAGGTTTCTAACGGAAAGTTTACACGAATCTGCTTTTTTTTATCGTTTGGGTGTGGGTATTCGGACTTTTTCAGCTGTATGTTTTAAGTTTTTAATACATCCACCTATGTTGCTTTTATGCTTCAATAAAGAGGATAGGAAAATTCTTCCATTAGACTATAGAAATTATATATATAGTATAGATATATATATATGATAGTATTACTTTCATATATTCCTTCACAATACCTATAGTATAATAATAGTTTAGACTCGTTTAGGATGGTAGTGCAATAGAATCATGACTTGGGCTATAAATATGTATTTACGGTAAGCAGTATTGATTACATATATATACCTAGATATGCAAATCAGCTAATGGGAAAGAAATGTATCCAGATATAATATAATTATAGTATATAATAATAATGTCTATATGTTATTAAAAGTATATAAATATATTAAAGTATATATTATAGTAACTAATAGTACTAGTATGATATTATATATACGAGGCATGATGGAGGGGGAGGCACAGGGGAAGCAGGGGGAATTGCTGCTAAAACTTGCGAAATAAAAAACATTGAACCTTAGATGTTTGCAAGACGACGTTTTTACAGGTTTCAATTAGTCGAGAAAAACTGGAAAAAAAGATTCCATCCAAGTCATTAGATATGTAATATAATTGTAATATTATAATGTAATTGTAATATATAACATTTTTTTAAATAGTTAATGGTTTTTGTTTTCATATTGGCCTGAAGTAAACTAGCTGTGTGCTTTTTATTTAGCTGGAGAGGCTCTTAGTACGATTCTTCGCTGGAACTCTCGAGTGATGCGATAGATTTCGGCGTAATAAAGCGCTAAATACTATATATATTGAATAATAGTATATATAAATATGATCTATATAGCACTATTAGTAATATTATATTATATTTATATATATATATATATATATATATATGTTATATCATAGTATCTATATAACCTTGTGTCCCCTAAATGTAATCCTACCTACGCCAATGTATGATCAGATATATATATAAGTTGTACCTTAGATCTCTGATTGATCTATATGTATAGTATATATATCAGAATATATATAGTATGATATATCCCAACCTGATATCATCCTAATTATATTATATATTTTTATATGTATACTTATGATAAATTTCTATTAAACTATTAAGTATATATAGGGATCATATATTTCATTATTATATATTTTATCACTTAATATTATCTATATATATCTAATAATATATATAAGATAATCGATATATATATAGATATAATTAAGTACTATATATATGTAGAGTAAATACGTTATGCTAGGTATATATAGGTATAAGATATAACTATATATATAACTTTTTATATCTATATATTTGTAGTAATATTATACAACATAATATATAAGATATCCAATCTTTCCAGTATATTTTTTTATATAATATAATATGGTAATAATTATAATGATCTAGTACTATAAGGATATTATTATACAACTGCTTATAAATTGCTATATATATATATATTATATTATATCGATATACTATATTTATATAATAATTTGTAATAATTATATGATAGGGTTTAATATAAGTAGATAGTATATATACTATATTATAGTAAATATATAGTAAAAATATCATATATATAGCTATATATATGTATAAAATATAATTACTTATATAAGTAAGTAATGTTTACATTTAGTATAGTATATTATATTATAATACTATTATTATAATAGTGTTACGTCTATATATAAGTATATATATATATATATACATAACGATATTTTATTACCATAGTGAAAATAATCAGTAATCAACGTTTTTCTATATTAGGAATAAATTGCTTCTGAAAATTTAATTTAGTCTTTTCTCTGTTATTTTTTTATTATAATATACAGTTAATTTTGTCGTATTGGTCCAATTGCAGTATTGAAGAATTCATTTACCTGCATCTTGTGCTATTGTTAGCACTGTGTATATAGGATTATGACTATTACAAGTGATAATAATCTTTATAAGAGCTATAGCTCTCTATACTATATATATGTAGTAAATGATATATTAGTAATATAGTAATATAGTGTTCTATTAATCTTAATTATGTAATAGTATATCAATATATATATATATACTATATTGAGTATGATAATTTATATAGTTGTATATATAATATATATGTACTTCTTATGTTAGTATACATTAATATATATCTATATTGGTAGTATCATGTAACTATATATCCTAATGTAAGGTATTATATATTACTAATATATTAGAGTAATATGAATATGATAAGGTGTATGTATATTATCTAATATATATGTCTTGTATTATATTAGATACGTATATGAATATATATGATAATGTATATATATTCAATAATATATATGAAGTTAGTTAGCTTAGTATTACTTATTTGGATATTTATATATACTGATTATATAGAGATTATTATACTTCATATAGTTCTTCACGTAAAGCTGGTGTTTTTACGTTGAGAAACTAAAGCATGATAGGCGCTTGCTTAGTATTCTGTCTCGACTGGTGAATGTACGGCTCTTGTTCACCTTATGATTGGTATGGCCTGCTTTTACGCTTTCGGCTATTTCGAGTCGCTAACACAATATGAATAAATTGTTAGAACCCATTTTATACTTATCTTTTAAAGGGAGAGTGAGACAACTTAAATACAAAGTTTTCACTTGTGCGATATTTCGATTTTTATTTATAAAAGAAGTTATTGTGAAATAGAAATTATTGGTTATAAACTGGTTAGTTACGTGAGGAATATAGTTGTTACTATAGATAATATATATTTACTAACATCTTGTTGCAATCATTGATTGCGGAACTAAATTCATGTCATTTTAGGCTCGAATAATGAGGACGAAAGTAAATCAATGACAAATTTTTTGTGCATATAAAACACAAAGTATATTACCAGATTTTCATACATGGTTATAGAAATATAAGCATATGAGAAATTATTTACATTATGTGATTAAAATATTTATTAAATATGTTCCGATGAAATCATAGTATAGCCAAATTTTTATTAACTCCGTTTAAAATAAATGAATATACCACGTAATTCTTATGATTTTAAATCGACATTAAATTTCTTTAACAATTTACACCATCATTACAGGTGCAGTTTTGAAATCGAAACATTTTACACCAATATACTAACTGACAAACCCATTAATATAAAAAGATTTTCAATATACAGAATACATTTATAAAATTAACCAAACAAGAATTTAAAAAATTTGCTTAACCTTGCTTGTAAAGATACTTATTTTTTTCTTCAATGGTAAATAATATATGAAAAGTAATTCCCTAGCCATGAGATCAAAATTAAACTTCGATTTAGCCAACGCTTATAAAAAACCATTACGAAATTATTTGGCTTTCACGTTGCCCAACTAATACAAAACCATCACTTTGTAGACGATTTATGGATGACACCTATTTGTTTAACAATAAAAACAATGTCCCTATTTTTTTAAATTTAATAAATAACCAACTTCCACACATAAAATTTTCGAAAGAGGAGGAATTAAACAATTCTTTACCATTCTTAGATTTATTTATTACAAATTCATCTACAGGTTTTAATACAACAATAAATCTAAAATACGCATTTAAAAGATTACGACTAAATTTTTTAGCCACATATCGGTTATTATTTATAAGATTAAATAGATAAAAACATTAATTCACAGAGATTACCACTTTTCTTCAGACTTCGCAACAATACATCAAAAATTTAATTTCCTAATAAAATTTTCAACAATAACCTATACCCAGCTAATTTAAAACATTATATTTATAAATTTCTTCTCATCATATACGAACCTAAAAACTCTGCCCCAACAGTTGAGAAAATGATTTTCCATCTTAAGTTTCCCTTTTACGATTACATGAGCCATAAATTATAAAATGAACTCACATCAACTTTAAAAAATATTTTCATGAAATTTAAGCAAACCTTATATTCACATCTAATATCACAATTAAAAATATATTAAATCGTAAAGAAAAAGCTGATGGATTCCCTACGTTCCAATGTCGTTTACAAATAAAGATGTGACAGTTGCTCAACTGTCTACGTTGGAAGTACATCTCGCCAACTCTTTGTTCGTATTATTGAACACTTGGGGTTTCTCCACGCACTAATAATAAAATAACTAATCCAAGTCACTCAAATATCAGAGAACACGGAGAAAAAATGCATCAATCTTTGCTTAGTTTCCAGTTTAGTATTTAAACACAAACCAGCCAACCAACAAACCGATCTACGCTTTTTATAATCATTCTTTATTAAATCTCATAACCCGTCACTAAACACAGATACGAGTGCCATCAAAAATTTTTTTTATATAATCACCCGTCACCAAACCGTGTCTAAAATTGGTAAGCTATATAAGTAAAATTTTATCTTAATTCATACATTTATTTATTTTATTCATTATACTAAAATTGTTTCAACATTTAATAACATTTTGTATCTACAATTTTATATTTTCTTATAGCTTTGGAAATGGGATGCAATGTGTCTCCCGAAACGTTAGCCTAAAGAAATAAACCATGATATATATATATATATATATATATATATATATATATATATACTATATATATTTATATATATATATATATATATATATATATATATATATATATCTTTAACTATATATATATATATATATATATATATATATATATATATATATATTATTTATACAATTTTAGTATAATAAACAATTTTGGTATAATAAAATAAGAAATAAAATAAATGTATGAATTAGGATAAAGATTTTACTTATATAACTATGAGATTTTAGACACGAACTATTGACAATGTTATAAATTTTTGATGATATCTGTGTTTGTGACCGTTCTGAGTTTAATAAAGAATGATTATAAACGTAGATCGGTTTGCATTGGATGGCTGGTTTGTGTTTAAATACTAAACTGGAAACTAAGCAAAGACGACTGCTCCGTATTCTCCTGATGACGGTGACTGGGCCAGACCAATGCGATGAAACTAGTATTCAATATACGAGTTGGCAGATGCTGCACGTAGGGAATCCAGCAGCTTTTTCTTTACGATTTAAAATATTTTTAATTGTGTTATTAGATGTGAATATAAGGTTTGCTTAAATTTCATGAAAATATTTTTTAAAGTTGATGTGAGTTCATTTTATAATTTATGGCTCATGTAATCGTAAAAGGGAAACTTAAGATGGAAAATCATTTTCTCAACTGTTGGGGCAGAGTTTTTAGGTTCGTATATGATGAGAAGAAATTTATAAATATAATGTTTTAAATTAGCTGGGCATAGGTTATTGTTGAAAATTTTATTAGGAAATTAAATTTTTGATGTATTGTTGCGAAGTCTGAAGAAAAGTGGTAATCTCTGTGAATTAATGTTTTTATCTATTTAATCTTATAAATAATAACCGATATGTGGCTAAAAAATTTAGTCGTAATCTTTTAAATGCGTATTTTAGATTTATTGTTGTATTAAAACCTGTAGATGAATTTGTAATAAATAAATCTAAGAATGGTAAAGAATTGTCTAATTCCTCCTCTTTCGAAAATTTTATGTGTGGAAGTTGGTTATTTATTAAATTTAAAAAAATAGGGACATTGTTTTTATTGTTAAACAAATAGGTGTCATCCATAAATCGTCTACAAAGTGATGGTTTTGTATTAGTTGGGCAACGTGAAAGCCAAATAATTTCGTAATGGTTTTTTATAAGCGTTGGCAAACCTTATATTCACATCTAATATCACAATTAAAAATATTTTAAATCGTAAAGAAAAAGCTGATGGATTCCCTACGTTCCAATGTCGTTTACAAATAAAGATGTGACAGTTGCTCAACTGTCTACGTTGGAAGTACATCTCGCCAACTCTTTGTTCGTATTATTGAACACTTGGGGTTTCTCCACGCACTAATAATAAAATAACTAATCCAAGTCACTCAAATATCAGAGAACACGGAGAAAAAATGCATCAATCTTTGCTTAGTTTCCAGTTTAGTATTTAAACACAAACCAGCCAACCAACAAACCGATCTACGCTTTTTATAATCATTCTTTATTAAATCTCATAACCCGTCACTAAACACAGATACGAGTGCCATCAAAAAAAATTTTTATATAATCACCCGTCACCAAACCGTGTCTAAAATTGGTAAGCTATATAAGTAAAATTTTATCTTAATTCATACATTTATTTATTTTATTTATTATACTAAAATTGTTTCAACATTTAATAACATTTTGTATCTACAATTTTATATTTTCTTATAGCTTTGGAAATGGGATGCAATGTGTGTATTGAAATATTAGACTTGCTATATGAAACCATGATATATATATATATATATATATATATATATATATATATATATATATATATATATATATATTTATATATCATACTATATATATATATAATATATATATATATATAGCAATAACAATAATAACATAATATATATATATATATACAGTTAACTCCCATATATATATATAATAACAACTGCTACATGTCTTTTTCATATATGTATATATATATATATATATATATATATGTATATATATATATATATATATATATATATATATATATATAATAACATATATATATATATATATATACCAATAAATATATATATAACCATATATATATATATATATATATATATATATATATGTTATCATAATTATACTATTGGGTACGTTCGTATTTTTTAAGATTATATATAGTTTAAACGTCAATAAAATCACCTTCATTGCTGAAGATTTTACTGACCTACGTTAACTCTAAACTGACAAATAATTTTCATTTATAGAATAGAAACACTATATATATATATATATATATATATATATATATATATATATATATATATATATATATATATATATATATATATATATATTTATCTATATATACTCTTTGCTATATATATATATATATATATATATATATAACTATATAACTTATATATATACATGTGTGTGTGTGAGAGTTAATTTGTATGTGTGCCTTTATAAAATACGCATTTTCTCGCATGTTACATCATATTTCAAATAAATTCTTCTGGGAATTAGTCTATTGAGATGCACCTGAGCTTCAAAATAACAAAATATATTTCAATTCTCAGTTTTCTGATAAAATCTGTATCTCGTTAGAACATCTGAAAGAATCTCTTGAGCCTATGTGAAGTCATTATTTTGATTTTGACTTATTCAAAAGTATATTGAAAATAGATATTTATATTAAAAATTCTGAAAAAAACGATTTTGGTTTGAATAGTTGTGATGATGATGATGATGATAATAATAATAATAATAATAATAATAATAATAATAATAATAATAATAATAATAATAATAATAATAATAATAATAATAATAATAATAATAATAATAATAATAATAATAATAATAATAATAATAATAATAATAATAATAATGATGATAATAATGATAATAATGATAATAATGATAATGATAATAATAATAATAATAATAATAATAATAATAATAATAATAATAATAATAATAATAATAATAATAATAATAATAATAATAATAATAATAATAATAATAATAATAATAATAATAATAATAATAATAATAATAATCTTCTTGATGATCGTGATCATTTCTTGAGGCATTTTCCCCTAATCCAACTTTTCCAAGAATATTAAAGATAAATCGGACGACATCAAAGAAAATTAAATTAAAGACTCCTTCAAGTTTATCATCATTACTTATTGAAATTGAAAATTTTCATTCGTATATTTAATTAATTTAATCATTCCGATATCAATTTTGACAAGCGGAATGTAATTTATTTGATATTTTATATATATATATATATATATATATATATATATATATATATATATATATATATATATATATATATATATATATATATATATATATATATATATAAATCATATCTGCATATATATATATATATCATGAAAATGATGATATATACCTAAATAATCTATTTTCCAAATATAAAGTTTTGGATTACTGATCTACACTAAACTATTGTTTTTCTACTAGATTTTTCAATTTACAAATGTGTGGTAATATGAAATGTCACTTATTATAAAAATCATTATGGTAGAAACTCTCAAAAAGTAATTTGACTGGATAATCAAGCTTTGTTACCAAACTGGTAATAAAATAAGCCCCAACATTGAACTTATTGGCAATGACATAATATGTGCTGCTGCCTACAAATATTCTTTTGTAGTTCTTTTTAAGGCCAATATGGGTCCTGCTAGATGACACATTGTTCTACTAAATATTTGAGATAATTTCTGGAGAATAGTATTATAAATAAAATTATCTTAGTCACTTTTGGTTCTTATTAGTGTAGGGCATAGATATATTAAAAAAAACTTTTTTTCACGACATACCATACCATAGAGCAAGATGGATGGTAAAGTGCTTTTACTGTTTAAAGATCTATTTATTTTATGATCAATGGGAGTTGAGAGATAAAAGGACAAAGAAGTAATAAAGCTTATTAACCTGTCCCGTGTTTCAATATATTATAAGGCATGGTGTAATGCAGCAGATGCAGCTAATTCTCTAAATAATGATTTACAGATGTTGAAAAAATTAGATTATTAACAGACAGATGAAGAAATATCGAATACTGCCTCACGGAAATTCAAAACTCAAAAATGGTACTTAAGTGAGGATCTAGCTGCACTAGCTTTTTTTACTACTACTACTACTACTACTACTACTACTACTACTACTACTACTACTACTACTACTACTACTACTACTACTGAAAAGTCTGCTAAGGTACAAAATCTGCAGAAGGAAAGTAAATCTAAAGATCTTCGTAGAGTTGAAACCAAATTAATTCGAGAACTTAAGGCTCTGAACGTGTCGGACTTTGTTACATGTAGATCTCTTAATTTATGCACGAGTTTGAAAATTCATAATGTGTTTCAAAATGTTAGCCCAGAAGTATGGTCTGAGAATCCATTTTACATAAAAGGGAAGATAAAATTTGGCACTTAAAAGTAGTTAATGACCGTTCTGAGAGAATTATCAAACTTTCAACTGACTTTTATGAAGGTATAACAACTAACGAAGAAGAACAGAAAGACAGTTTCTCTATCAGGTTGCAGAGTCTCATCGAAAAATATTTCCAATTGCCTCCAAATCAAATTATGCAAAAAGGTGAGTAAGCACAATTAAAAGAAAAAGATAAAGAAGTTATGGCCAATAAAAGGAGAATATACGATGTAATAGCAGGGCCTTCATTCCAAGAGAACAAAGAACAGAGCCCTTCGAAACGTAGGTTCCTCTTTACTTTGCATAACATAAATGTGTATTCTTCAAGAAAAAGAAAGAAGAAACTTGAGACCTATGCGTTAATTGATGAGTGGGCATCATTTCATATAGCAATTGGAAAACCCAAGAAATGGGAAAGAAGTGTACTGATAGAACTGCTAGCAAACTGATGTTCTCTATCGAGGAAAGCACGCCACCAGTACGGATCGGTAAAAGGAGTAATTTATACTGTCCGGATGTGTCAACCGCTTCATTACATTACACTCCTAGTTGTAGCAAGCAGATAAGAGAGAGAGACTTGGGCGGGACGTATACCGAAAAAAACATCCTTCTCCACACAAGAGCCGATTACACATATAATGCTTTTCGTTCTCCAATAACTCATTAGGGAATGCAGCCAACAAGATTCCTCCTCCCAAAAGAAAATTCAAAAAGTTAAAGAAGATTCGAAGCTAAGGTAATTGAAATTTCGAGGGCAATTTCAAAAGAAGAGACAAAAGACGTGTTCCACTTGAAAGGAGAATAGAAAGACTTCTCCAAACAGTAAAGAGGTTGCAGAACTTCGAGCTTCCTCTGCACTAAAAGGGCTTATGATTGACAAGAACAACGGTAGACGAAAAGGAAAGAATAAAGAGGAAGAACACAGGATGTGAATTCTTCGCCAAATTTGGTTGGTAGACTCCCGTTTTACGCACAATGAAAAAACTTTCATTTTAGGAAGCAAGAGCGGAATGTGACCGACTATCACCGACCTAGAAATCCGGGATTTCGTTCATTTTCCAAAGAATTATAGAAGAAGGAAGACCACCCATGCCCTCGCGAAGCCCTATAATGCAATCAGTGTCAACGCAAGAGGAGAATGAAGAGCTTCACCGCATAGTCAGTGGAGTAGTGTTTCCTCCATTCTCCACAGGAACCATTTAAATATGAATGGACTAGTTCCTCCTTAGGCAAAAGATAGAAATATTCACAAAGTAAGAAAATGTGAGTTGTTTTCAGGGTGAAAGAATTTTCTTCATTGACACTCTTATCGATAAAGACAAGAAAGCCAACTTTCTCAGAGCAGAGAGGAACAAGGTCCTGTATCCGGAAGAATTTAACCTGAAAGAAGATAAACAGCTGTCCTTCTATTAATCGGGCTTTCTTCAATTCATAAACCTACAACTAATTCAAAAAAAACTGAACAGTGCCAAGATGGTAGATGATAATTAGCATGATAGCTAAATTAAAGAACTTACCACTCTCGTCAGCTGAGAAGACGAAGGCATCATTAAGCTTTGCTCCATAGAATTCGGGAAAACATGTGTCAGTGAGCAGGGTTATGTTTGGAGTCGGTTCAAAAATTTACCGACTCCGCTCGACTCCGACTCCACCCTGTTCAAAATTAACGATCCGACCGACTCCGGCTGTCTTGAAATTAACCGGCTCCAACCGCTCGACGTCCACCCTGCTGGAAAGTTATAATATAGTGATAAGTTAATATAATATAGAGTAATAATAATAATATTATAATATATATTATATATGTAATATAATAGATATATTATATAGATATATCTATAATATATATATAAATATGTATAATAGTATAAGAAATTTATATTTGTATATACTACTAGTAAATATAATTACTACTATTATAGTATAGTATATATATATAAAGTTATATATAATATATAGATAGATATATATATAATAATATATAGTATATATAGTATAATATATAATATATATATTATATATTATATATTAAGATATTATATTATATATATATTATAGATATAATATATTTAATATATATATAGTATTATTATAAACTATAATATATATATTATATATATATATTAAATAATAAAATTGTTATTGGAGGGAAAAAGAAAACAAATTACTTTCATATTATGTATTAACAGGAAAGGCCAACGTATTTGGCCCATTGCAACAATTATTTTTCTGGTTATTGTATATTTGAATGATGCTGCAGAAGGCCAGTTGAAGAATATTATGTAAATTGTTGTAATTCGCTTGTAGTGCGAAATAAACCAATGAAACTCATCTTTGAAACTATTTTGAATGGCTGGATTTACATTCGTGTCGTTATTTTCTTAAAGCTTTAATTAATATTATTTTATTATTATATATTATTAATGTGTATTATTAATCATTATTATTGAATATTTTGAAAGCTGTTGAAAATGCAACTGAAATTTAATACTAATGATATATAAGATTAACTATATGTATGATATATATATTTTAAAATAATAATAATATATATATAATATATATATTGTATTATTATATATAATTATATATATATATATATATAACGTATATATATATATATATATATTATATATAGTAATATATATAATAAGATATAGCTATATATATATATATGATAATTAATTTATAATATATATATATAAAGTATATATTATAGTAATATATATAATATATATATATATAAGATTCTAAGATTTATATAATATACTATATATATATATAATAATATATATAATATAATATAATCTATGAAGATATGATATATATATAATATATAATATATATAAATATATCATATATATATTATATATATATATATTTAATATATATATATAGTTTTTATATACATTTTTTAGGTATCTCTGTTTCTTTATCATATTACAAGAACTACACTTTTCAGAATTGCATCTTGGTTTTCTATGATTTTTTTCATACAATTGCTTCATTATCTTAAGCTGTTTTATATTCTTGATTTTCTTCAAAGACGGTGCTGTACATTTATGTGCAGCTATATAGATGTGAGTTATCTCGCCTTCTTTCTAATGGTATGGTATATATTGTGTCTCGATAAATAATTGATTAAAGTGTATATCATCATTTTATTTATTATTTTAAAGATGGTGTGGATTAAAGACTCCTTGAATTACGTACAGCATGATAAAAGTAAAAAATGTAGAAATTTCCATCTTTTCGCTTTCAAGTTGGTTGCCAATCCACAGGTGTATATATGG
>JABUQX010081710.1:10000-17771 GCA_015478945.1 Trachelipus rathkii
TAGGGAGGCGGATCGGACTATTGGTAGAGCCTCCTGTATATTGTCTAACGGCGACGCTGTTATCGATAGTTCGAGTCCTGGCGCGAGCGAAATTTTTTTTTGTCTTATTGCAAATTTGTCGTAAGAAGCATGCTGTGCGCCTGTTGGCGTTCCTTGACCTTGGTCGGCTGATCCTGTTACCCATGGAGCACCCCTGAAGATGCCGTGAGCCAAAAGAAGGGTTCCAAACCATCCTTCTTGTGGATTTTAATTAAGTATCGGTTTCAAAGGCAGTGAAATCGAAGCAGAAAACTTAAAAACTGTAACGAAATACCTTTATTTTCTGGGGTGTCGGATCTGACTTGTGGTTTAACCTCTTGTACATTGTTTAACAGCGACGCTGTTGTCGATGTTCGAGTCACTGGCGCGAGTTGACATTTTTTCTTCGTCTTATTAATGCAAATTTGTCACAACAAGCATGTTGTGCCCATATCGGCGTGGCCTGCAACCCAGGAGCACCCCAGAAGAATACCGTGTAGCCCCAGCAGGGGTTCCAACCACCCTTCATGAATTTAAATAAAGCATCGAGTTTCAAAGCAGTGATATCGAAGCAGGAAACTGAAAACTGTAAAGAGATACCTTATTTTTTGTGGTGTCGGATCGACTAGTGGTGGAACTTCCTGTACATTGTCTAACGGTGACCTGTTGTCGATGGGTCGAGTCCTGGCGCGAGTGAAATTTTTCTTTTTCTTTTATTTCTTTTTATTATTGCAAATTTATCGCAACAAGAATGAATGTTCCCATGTCGGCCGTGCCTTGACTTTGAGTTGTTGCTCCTGCTAACACAGGGAGCAAACAGCAGAATGCTGTGTAGCCCCAGTAGGGGGTTAAAAGCACCCCTTCTATGATTTAACATAACGGCCGTTTCAAAGCAGTATATCGGAAGCAGGAGACTTGTGAAAATGTTCGAGATACCTTCTTTTTCTGGAGTGGCAGATCGGAGTGGTAGAGCCTCTGTACATTGTCTAACGGCGACGCTGTTCGTCGATGGTTCGATCCTGGTGCGGTTGAAATTTATTTCATCGTCTTATTAATTGCAATTTATCACAGACAAACATCTTGTCCCATCGTCGCGTGGCTTTACTTTGTTGGTGGCTCCTGTAACCAGGAGCAACCCTCAAAGTGCCGTGTAGCCCAGCAGAAGTTCGTATATCTATACTTATAGCTGTACCTCTGTATTCCAGGGACATAATCTTCACTAGCATACATTAGCACGAGTAATAGCATACCATCAGTAAGACCCTAGCACACTCAAGACTTATTCCCTTTGCATCCACTAAAGGATTTGAATTGCACCAGCCATCTTCCTTCCATTCACAATTTTCATACTACATTCTGCATCATCGTTCCCTTTTCATCTACCATATTTCCTAAATATTTTGAACTCAGACATTTGTTCCAGCTGCTCACCATCTACATAACTTTACACAGACGAACTATCTCACTCAAAACCAGTAACCTTTACTATTCTACGTTACTTTGCAAACCCCTCCTTTTACACACCTGCCAATCCTCTCTCTCTACTAATCTCCTCAAAGCTATTTCAGATTTGCCACACCAAAACCAAACATCCGCATATAATAGGTAGGGCACCCTCCACTCTCTTCCATCTCCATTACTCTAACATCATCCCTTGCTACCTCACCCCACCTCTGATTCTTTCATAGCCCAATCCATATTATATATATATATTATATATATATATATATATATATATATATATATATATATATATATAATATATAATATATATATATATATATATATATAATATTATAATATATATATATATATATAATATATATATATTATATATATAATATATAATATATATACAGAGTGGGCCCCGTTAATGAGAAAGTTAACGCCGTTAAATGCTTAATCGTTAAACAAAAAATGAACGACGATAGTAGTAGGACAGGGATTCCGGAGGTGTTGGTCATTTTGACCACAGCGGCCAGGAACACCTGAGGCCTTTTTGAGCCCATTTTTTACCTGCCTTGACCTTTTTGGGCTTGACCTTATTTGGCTTGACCTTTTTGAGCTCGCAATTTTTACTCGACCTTACCTTTTTGGCCGTGAACCTTTATTGGGCGTTGTACGTTTTTTCGACCAACCTTTGTCTTCTATGCGTCATTTTGGCCAAAGTTTTACCTACCCTTGTCCTTTTAGGGGAAGTTGATTTTTTTGAGAACCCTTAATTTTTTTTGAACCCTAATTTTTTGGAACCCTATTTTTTGAGAACCCTAATTTTTTGAGAAACCTCTAATTTTGTGAGAACCCTAATTTTTCGGCAACCCTAATTTTAGCAACCCTTCGAAGAAGGGTTGCGCCGATAGGAGCGAAGCCTCCATCGGTACGTATTGCCCCCTATTTTATGCCCCCTAATTTTTTCGACCGTGGGTCATTTTTGCCCACGGTAATTTTTGGCTACCCTTTGAGTCTTTCCATGCGGTCATTTTTGCCCACGGTAATTTTTGGGTACCCTTTGGTCTTCCATGGGTCATTTTTGCCCACGTTTAATTTTAGGCTACCCTTTGGTCTTCCATGGGGCAATTTGCCCCCGTTTAATGTTTAGCTACCCTTTGATCATTCCATGCGGTCAAAATGTTTGGACCGCACGTAATTTTTTGGCTACCCTTTGGTCTTGCCAGGGTCATTTTGGCCCACGGCTAATTTTAGGCACCCCAATTGGTCTCATGGGACAATTTTGGCCCACGCTAATTTTTTTGCTACCTTTGGTCTCCATGGGTCATTTTTGACCCCGGTAATTTTTGCTGACCTTTGTCTTCCAGGCAATTTGCCCACGGCAATTTTTGCTACCTTTGGTCTTCCCATGGGTCATTTTTTGGCCCACGGTAATTTTTGTCTACCCTTTGGTCTTCCATGGATCCATGGGTCCAAATTTGACCACGTAAATTTTTTGTCCTTCCTTTAGGACTTAGCCCTTTTTTGATGTCTTTGGCTTGTTTGACCTTGATATTTCAGCTTGTCCCTGTCATATACCATGGGTCAAATTTTGACCCACGCTAACTTGATGGCTTTTATGCTCCCAATCAAAGGTAAGGAGTATCTAGTGATGTTCTATTAGTTTTCTATGATTAGATGAATGCCAGGTGAGTGCCAGGTGATTGCCAAGTGAGTGCCAATGAGTGCCAATGAGTGCCAAGTGAGTGCCAATGAGTGCCAAGTGAGTGCCACATAGTGCCAAGTGAGTGCCACATAGTGCAAACTGAGTGCCACTTTTTGCAAAGCCTTTTCTAGCCTTCCCTGAGCCCGAATAGCCCTAATATGGGTGTCTACCCCTATGGTTATAAGGTATGAGGATTCGATTGGTGTATATTACAAGTTGCTAGGATGCTTCCTAGTATGAGTTCCTACTATGAGTTAGTTTTTTTCTATCACTTATAGCCTATAATATATATATATATATTATATATATATATATATATATATATAATAATAATATATATATATATATATATATATATATATATATATATATATATATATTACGTGCACACGCACCTACACACATACACTATGACACTTATACACACATTCACTATGACACTTATAAACACTAGGACACTTATAAGCACTTGCCATAGACACTTACATTAAACCATAGACACTTACATTAAACCCTATACACTTACATTCACACCCACACGCAGATGCACTTACACTTCAACTTTGATGCCTCAACTTTGATGCCTCAACTTTGATGCCTCAGCATTGATGCCTCAGCATTAATGCCTCAACTTTGATGCTGATGCCTCAACTTTGATGCCTCAACTTTGATGCCTCAGCATTAATGCCTCAGCATTGATGCCCCCACTTTGAAGGTTCATCTTTGATGACTCATCTTTGATGAAGTCATCTTTGATACCATCTATATTGATGGATTCATCTTTGATGAAATCATCTTTTGTCTACCTCATCTCTACCCTACATTAAAGAACAGAGTTAATATTATTCTTCCCATAAGTCATAAGCTAACCACCAGGGCGCCGCATGCGCCCTCCGCGCAAAGACAGCCAAACCCGCACCCGCAGGTGCGACCCGCCGCGTTCCCGCCCGTCGCGAGCGCCCGCAGGCGCAATATTTGCGCGTTACCGCCGTCGCGTGCGCCCGCAGGCGCAATATTTCCGCGTACCCGCCCGCCGCGAGCGCCCGCAGGCGCCATATTTCCGCGCGAATGAAAAATATTATATATACTATAAGTCATTCATTTTTATTTCATAATTTTAAACATTTCAAAGAATTTTCTTTTCAAATATAACTATGGAATCATTCCATTTTTAGTCATGCTTAAACTTTTATTAAAAACATTTTCGCGAACCTAAAAACTGTAACTCATTACAGACTTATTATTTAACACATATTATTTATTAAAGCATTATTTTTTTACTTAATACTTTTTACTTAATAACTTTTTAATTTATAAATGTTAAAAATTTATGCATGTAAGAAGAAAAAATTCAGAGTGTCTGATATATAATAATCATTTTATTTTACAACAATTGTACGAAATTTTATTAAAAAACAATATACTTACATACTTAAATTCAGTAATCAGTAAAATTCAATAGAGGTTATTACCTAACACTAAGGGAGGATTAGTATCTATTTGATTTATACTACTATTTTCACCTGTCCTTAACTAATCTTTTAGCTTTTATATATACATATTTAACTCCGCTTTACTGCGGGTAATAAACTCTAATGCTTAGAGCTGCTTGAGCTTTCTGCTTTACTGCTTAAACTATCTGCTTTACTGCTTTAACTTTCTGCTTTACTGCTTTAACTTTCTGCTTTACTGTTTTAACTCTCTGCTTTACTGCTTTAACTATCTGCATTTATGTATTTAACTCTCTGCTTTACATCTTTAACTATCTGCTTAAACCTTAAACAGTAACATCAGAAATCATAGGTAGTTACCTAAGGGATAGCATGCTTTGTTTTACTCTTTACTGCTTTAACTTTTCTGCTTACTGCTTTAACTTTCTGCTTTACTGTTTAACTCTTGCTTTACTGCTTTAACTTTCCGCTTTACTGTTTTAACTTTCTGCTTTACTCTTTTAAACTCCCATGTTTTACTGCTTTAACTCATATATTTATTAACATTACATACCTTAAAGCAGTAAATCAGTAAATCAATAGAGGGGTTATTACCTAACACCGAGGGGATTAGTATGCATTGTGTTTTACTGTTTATGCTTAAACTATCGCTTTACTGGCTTTAACTCCTCTGTTTTACGCTTTAACTATCGCTTTACTGCTTTTAACCTCTCTGTACTGCTTTAACTCTCTGCTTTACTCCTTTAACTTTCTGTTTTACGCTTTAACTTTCTGCTTTACTGCTTAACTCATATATTTATTAACATTATGTTTTCTTTTATTTTGTTTTAATACTTTTTATTTTTTTCTTTTTATTCTTTTCGTATTTTTAGGATTACTTTATTTATTATTTATTTTGTTTAATACTTTTTATTTTATTCTTTTTATCTTTTATTTTATTTTATTTTTATTTTATATTATTTTATTTGTTTTAATTACTTTAAAATGAATAAAAAGAATTCTTTTATTTTATTTTATTTTTTATTCTTTATTAAATTTGTATTCCAAAAATTTTTTTTATTGGAATTATTTGTTTCAATTTTATTCTTTTTCTATTTATTCTTTTTATTCTTTTTCTTTTATTCTATTATTTTACTTTTATTATTATTTTATTTTGTTTTAATACTTTTTATTTTTTTATTCTTTTTATTCTTTTTATTTTATTTTACTTTAATTATTATTATTTTGTTTTAATACTTCGACATTATCTACTTTTTATTCTTTATCTATTTATTATTTTACTTTTATTCTATATTTTGTTTTAACTTTTTATTTTATTCTTTTTACTCTTTTATTTTATTTTAATTAATTTTTAAATTTTATATAATTTTACATGTAGTAATTGCTTATAGATTTTAGGATTTTATATTGCTTTTGAATGATGTTTTTTTATTATTTTAATCAATATTTATATTATTTTATTTATTTTTATATATATATACTTGTGATGTAATATTGTACTTCATGCCTATTGTAGTATTATTTAGATAACACACACTCACACACACATCACACAGGCACACACCCACCACGGCTCGCCACTCCACTTACACACCACAACATCACAGCATCAGTTCAACTACACATATAAACGTATAATTTATTAAGAACATTTTATGTTAATTAAACACGTACATTTATATTACTGCATATCAAATATAACTTTAAAATTATTTTTCAAACTTTCGATTAAACTACTATAATAATCGTCAAATCATTATCATTGGAACAAGAAGAATTTATTATTAAACTGTTTTCTGTTTATATAAGAATGAAATTCCCTACTTCTCTGAAGATCTTGATTCCCATGGGTGGAATAATGTCTGTTAGTTTTGAGGGAAGACTCCGTGCACCACATGCCGCTTAAAGTGATTACCCTAACAAATACCGGAGGCATGAGTATACAACTTAAGTAGAAAATATCATGTGATAGCACTTTAGTGACAAACAGAATGAATAGGTTCCCGACACCCGCTTAATAAGTAGCCAAATTAAGCGAGTATGATGTTAAACTCGAGTTTGGAGATACTAATTAGTAAAAAAAAGCAAATCCTCCGAATATAAAATTAATAAAACCAAAATCACATGATAAGGTTCAGGTGATATAAACCACCAACATGTTTAAAACATTTTACTACATACGTAAAATAACCCAAGCAAAAAGCAAGAGATACAATAATTTAATTGCAATCGCACTCAAGTGCATAACAATACTTTGTATAGTAATATAAGCCACCTAGAGGAAATAAGTAACTTCGGACAAAACTACACATAGAGAAAAAGGTAAAACTTTCAAATAATAACAAATTTTACCATGTATTGAAATGGTATCTTTCCGATCCAGCATGTTTCAGTTTTATATATTATATTTATAAAATATATAATAACATTGATTCTCGATCTGTCTATACGGAATTACCTTTTGATCCTTGGTATTAGGCTTAAAATCAGAGTCCTGTGAAAATACTCAAGAAAAAAAGTGCTTTTATCGACTGAACATATTAAGACTATGTTAATTTTTAGGGGTTACCTTCGTGTTTCTTTTTTTATTTGTCACCCACATTTTACAGAAAATAGGTTCAGTTTGATAATATTATTTTGACCTAAATAGAGTCTAAATTCGCCCCAGGAACTGATACTCTATCCTTAAAATGGATTATCCTTTACAACACATTTTAAGATTTAAGAACTAGCTTGTGTCCTTATTCTGTTATAGTGAACACTGAAAAGAGGATACGTGTTCCTCGTGATTTTCTCGTGGATTGGATTGTTGTCAATGTACATAGATAATAATAATAATATAAATAATAATAATAATAATAATAATAATAATAAATTAAATATATAACCTAACACGAAAATCCCGCACTTTATTATAAAAAGAGACTGTCATGAAAGAATTGTCTTAGGGTGAGAGCATCGAATCACTAGGACTAACTTATTCAGAATTGGAAGGGTGTGAAAATTAAACTCCTTTATTTTTAAATAAAAACTTAAAAATTTTTATAAAATACATGTTATGTTGCAGAGAAGAACTTATTTTGTTAGTTTTATACTTATTATACTTATTACATCGCTAAAGATGATGTAAAGCAGTAAGTCAAAAGAA
>JABUQX010081711.1:15000-32500 GCA_015478945.1 Trachelipus rathkii
TGCCATTTGGTAATGAGACTCTGAAGATATATATATGAGCATATATATATATATATATATATATATATATATATATATATATATATATATATATATATATATATGGAGAGGAGACATACCTGACAATACAAGAGGTTCATCCCTGATCTCGAGAGAGGAGAGAGAGAGAGAGTATATATATATATATATATATATATATATATAAACAAAATTTAATGGATTTGGTGGTAAATACAGGGTTAAAGAACTTAACCTGAATTTAATTTAACCTAATCCTGACTCCTTTTTCCCTTATGGATAACCCTGAGTAATTTATTTAAGACTTTGAGAGGAGAGAGAGAGAGAGAGAGAGAGAGGAGAGAGAAAGAGAGGGAGTGTTGTGAGGAGAGAAAGAGAAAGAGAGGGAATGAGAGAGAGAGAGAGAGAGAGAGAGAGAGAGAGAGAGAGAGAGAGAGAGAGAGAGGAAACATTGGAGAGTGTGTGAATATATATATATATATATATAAAGATACATATATGTATTATTAATTACTCTAATCGTATGGGTACATGGATGTCAGAGGAATGAATCGTTTGGGTGCATGGAATATCAGAGGAATCGATGTCGAGGAGAAGAGGAGAGGGGTGATAGATGTATTTAGAAATGTGTGTGTGCTGGAGTGGAGAGGAATGAGAGGGGGAGAGAAGGAGTTGAGATTTTGATGAGTGACATGTGGTACAGAATTATGGTGAATTTTCTTTGTGTGGTACAAGAATTCTAAGGGTTAAATTTATGTTTGAAAAGGTCAAGGTTGTAACATGTAGTCCATCTGAGGGTGATGTTGAGGAAAGTGCTGCGACTTTCTGAGATAATCTGAATGATGTTTTAGATGGTGGAGTAGGGCTTCCGATTGATTGTGCTGGGCGATCTAGATAGTTGGATAGGTGATTAGCAAAGGGATGGTATAACAGGTAACCTAGTGATGGAGCAGGCATTAGGAGGGTGGATTGATTTCTGTGGAGAAAAGAGTGTATGTGTGGAAAGTAATACTCTTCAAATACAAGAGTATTAATAAATTATACTAGAGTTGTGTGTAGTAATGGTATAGAATTGAAAAGTATGATTGATTTTGTGTTGTGAAGAAGGAGATGAAGGATGTGGATGTATTTTTAAATCCTGGAGGGGGCTGGGATGAGATTTGCCGGATCATTATGTTGTTTTATGTAAGATTGCTAGTGTGGGGCTTGGGAAGGGAAATAGGTGGGTGGAGGAAGGAAGAGTGGTGGAAGGTGAGGCATGAAAAGATGAAGAGCTCTTGTAAATAAATCATGAATGGGAATGGAATGGAATGAAGGACAAATGAAGGGAAGCTTTAAAGAAGAACGAAGCGCAAGAATCCCAACAGTGAATGGTGGAATGAAGAATTGATGCAAGTAAAAGAGGCGTGGCTGAATGTGCTAAAAGCAAAATGATAAGGTCCCCAAAAGAAAGATATTTGGAATTATATATGGAGGAAAAAAGAAACTAAAGCTGACCAGGAGAAAAAATGAGGTAAATGAACAGTTTGAAGAAGGATGGAACTTACAAGAGAATAGGGAAACATTTTGAAAAGAAAGCTGGAAACAGAAAGAGTGGAATGAACAGGGATGGAATGGATGGAATGGATGGAGGGGAGTGGAATGGAATGGAAGAAATGGAGGTGGTGGTGGGGTGGGGAAGACGGTAAATCTGTAGACATAGATGGAATTACTGGTAAAATGATCAAGAATGGAGGTGATATTGTGGATTGGATTTGAAGTTGTGTAATAAAGCATTTAAGGAGGGTATAATTCCGAGAGATTGAAGGAGAGTAGTAATAGTACCTTATATGGCGTGGGTAAGGGGATAAAGCGGGAACTGTAAGAACTATAGGGAATTAGGTTTATCGAGTGTTGTCGGGAAGATGGTATTTTTGGTTGGAAAAAGTACGCCGGCGACCGAAGAACGCCAGAAACAAAGTGGAATTTAGAAGGGGTAGAGGATGTGTGGATCAAATTTGACATTGATTAAGAATATGAGAGAAGAATAAAATTGTATTTAGGTTCTATGGATTTTAAAATAGACGTATGACAGGGATTGATAGGTGCTCTGTAGTGTGGTGTGTTAGTGATATATGGTGTTGGTGGTAGCCCTGAATGGAATGGGCCAAAAGTATGTAAGACGATAGGGAAGCGTGTGTATGAATAAATGAGGTGAAAGTGATTGTCAATATTAATGAAGGAAGTGAGGTAGAATGGTTGCGTCTCCCTATTATTATTCAATAGAAGAAGGGATGGGGTTATAAGAGAATTAGGAAGGAGGTTGTAGAGTAAGTAGAATGATGGAGAATGGAAGAGTGAGGGTTCCCTGCTTGTTGTATGTGGATGATATGGTTTTGTATGAATCTGAAGAGAGAGTTTGAGGATTGGTAGAGGGTTTGGTAGGGTGTGTAAATGAGGGGGTTTGAAAGAAAAATGGACAAGAGTAAGATTATGTATGAGGAGGGAGAGTCCGTAGTGGAATAGCAGGGTGGACTGAAGGAATGGGTGTCTGGAGTGAATGGATAAAGGAACGGATGGAAATGGAATGGAAGTGGCTGCGCAATTAAATCCTTGGTGGACGTGAAGGATCTGGTTCTGAGTAGTTCTAAGGCTCATGAGGGTATGTTACACACACTATGTTAATTTATAGCTACACCATGGTCTGGAATAAGAGGTATAGATCTACGGTACAATGTGTCTTAGGGACGTGTTATGTGTGAGAAGAATTGATAAAATGAGGAATGAAAGCATTAGGAGCAGTGGTGTGAAGAAAGGCGTAAATGAAAGAATAAAAAACGAGAGTACATTAAGATAGTTTGGTCATGTGGAAAGGAAGGATGAATCAGTTGGTTAAGCGCATGTGTAGTGGGGAGTGAGTGTGCTGGGGAATCGACCGGCTAGGAGACCTGAAGAAGTTGATTGGAAATGAAAGGAAGGAAAGTTTGGAAGGAGAGGAATGGAGTTTGTAGAGGTGAGAAGGAAGGTGCATAAATAAATGGTGGTCTTGTGGTGGAATAGACATGAACCTCACATTTGTGAGATACCACAGTGACCGTGTCTCGTGAAACCTCAGGAGCGGATTTATCTGACTGTAAAGAGTTCTCATTTGGGGTATAAAGGGCTTTTTTTGACTTGCGTTATGTTCTTCTGTTCCAGCACCTCACCCCCAATCTGTGGATAGGAGGTAGATGATAATAATAATAAAATTATATATATATATATATATATATATATATATATATATATATATATATATATATATATATATATATATATATATATATATATATATATATATATATGTAAGGAGGAAGAAAAAGAGTGAGAAAGTGTAGTGACAGTGCGGTAAACCCATTGGGAGAGAGAGAGAAAGAAAGAGGAGGAGGAGGAGGAGAGAGAAAGAGGAGAGAGAGAGAGAGAGGAATGGGAATGGACGAATGAAAGGAATGGAATGGAAGAGAACGGAATGGAATGGTCAAGTGGCGTCAGCACGTTAACTCTAAGGATTAATTAAAAAAAAGCATCGTCTTCATTCATAATCTCGCAAAACCTTAGGGTACATAATCATGAATACCCAATTTATGTATTTGTTTACTAAAAAAAAATGTACATGACATCTACATTCATAATTGCAAACTTTAGGTACATAAATAAATGAAGTGTCATATTTATTGCTAGCTTAGGTGTGAAGTCCAAGAATAGTATGAAATTCTTCCTTTTTTTACTTTTTTTTTTATTAAAGTTGAAAGTTTTGAATTCAAGTTTTAGTTGACTTTTAGGAAATGTCTGAATCTATGTGTAATCGATAATATGTATATGGAGGGGGGGGAGGCAGGTAACAGATTATGATTCATATATATATATATATATTTAGTTATATATTTATATATATATATATATATATATATATATATATATATATATATATATATATATATATATATATACACACATATATATATATAAATGGTTAAAGTCCAGATCGACTGACTAGATTCGGAATGTGTAGGATGGCGCCAGAATGCAAGGTATTATTTTTTTAAGACTAAATTATAGACGTAGGTGAATTGCTATACTATATCAAGATTTATAAATATTTAAGCTTATCTACAATATATAAGGTTAGTTAAGTAATTAATTGAAACCTTTAATTTAATTAATAGAAAGCTCCTAGCTTTGTAAACTATAGATCCATGGGGTCAAAAGAATTTTTTTTTGGTGGAACTGGAGCCGTTGTAAGGGGAAGTAAGTCAAAGAAAGAAGACACCCATCAGATTAATTTGTCTGCTAAGATGATACTCTAAATAAATCTATACCTTCTTCACTAATGATTTTAAAAAAAACATAGACAATATATTAAAATAAAAGAAAAATAAACTAGTTTAATGGGTAGCGAGAGAAAGATGGTAATGCTTTATGTTTATTTAATCCAATGCTTTAATTATGTATGATACAACTAATGATATAATTAATTTAGTTAGTTTTTTGCATTAATTCCTGTCCCTTTATCAACAGTTTATGATTAATATATATATATATATATATATATATATATATATATATATATATATATATATATATATATATATATATATATATATATATATATATGAAAGAGATACATATATATATATGGAGAGGGAGAGAGAGAGAGAGAGAGAGAGAGAGAGAGAGAGAGGAGAGAGAGAGGAGAGAGAGGAGAGAGAGAGAGAGAGAGAGAGTAGGCAGGAGAGGAGGAAGGAAAGAATTACTCACCCACCACAATTTAAGAGCCTGATCCACTCATACAACCCACACATTTACAATGGTGTCGAGACATGTGACCTCACTCATATATATATATATATATATATATATATATATATATATATATATATATATATATATATATATATATATATATATATATATATATATATATATATATATATATAACGTAACCTAGAATAAATTTTCTAGTAATCTATGAAATAAAATATATAAAAAAAATAAAATAAAATTTAAATTACATTTACCACTTAAATTTAATAAATACATTACTTCATATCGATATATTTGTATCAAATATTCATTAGATCACTGAAAAGTCAAGAAATATGAATCAATATTATTAATGTGTTTTACAAATAAATTATCAAATAACATTAAAAAACAGTATATATATATATATATAAAAAAAAAAAATAAAAGTGAAATGAGATATTTTATGCATGTAAAATATCACAATAGCATGTAACTTTCTCCTTATATATATTTTTTTCCAGGTGCCAATCCTAAATTATTTTTTAATTTACTTTTATGTACAAGTGAATATACATATATATGTATTTATAATATGCGTTCACCCATTTGCGGATTTTTCTTTTTTCACGGAAGCAAATTGAAAAAATAAAGAAAAAAAAAGTGAAGCTCTGAAAAGCTGCAATCAAAAAAAAAAAAATTATTTTTTCATTATTTCGTTATTCTTTTAGAAGACATAAATTAAAATATGTTGCATACTAAATAAAGTCAGAGTTATATATATATATATATATATATATATGTATTTATAAATATGTACAAGTGAATATACATATATATATATATATATGTATTTATACGAAAGAGGCGAAAGTCTTTATATATATATATATATATATGGTCAGAGTGTCTAAAGCTGACATCATGTAACTTTTGAACGGTAGCACCTACAGTAAAACAAATTGCAGATTTGGAATCAGCGGAAAATTCTAAGGAGGTTTTTAATTTTTATTTTTATTTTATTTTTTTATTTTTTTTTATTCTTCGGAAATATAACAACGAGCCATAATTTTTTCTAAGCAATTGACGATATTTTTATCATTTAAATTAAGTAGCCAGGCAATGCTCAGCTTACCTGAAAAACGAATAAATGTGAAGCAACATATCTTCATTACTATAGTATTTTATATATTTAGATTGTTATTTCATTATTATTTGATTTCATATTTCAAAAAAAATATTTGTAGAAAGATCCGAAAATCGATTTATAGACTTTTTAGAAGAGATTAAAAATTAATTTAGAAGAATTTAAATTTGGAAACGTATGTTAAGAGGTAAAAATTTTTTTTTCTTGTAATTAAAGTAATAGCATATTGTAAAGGTAATAATTTTTTTTTTTTAACTAAAGGAATACCATTGGGTAAACCGCAAAGATGTGATGAGTCGGTCTTCAGGACGACCTAACTTCATCCCCTCTGTCCCCCCCCGGGTCGGCTCGAGCCCCCATTGAATATAAAAAAAAGAAATTTCTAAAATTTTCCGATAAACGCAAAAAATAAAAATAAAAAAAATAAATAAAAAATATTAAAACCTCCCAGGAATTTCGCTGACCTGAATATGCAATTTGTTTTACTGTAGGTGCCGCCGTTCTCGAGTTACATGATGTCAGGTTTAGACTTTTTTTTACCTTATATATATATATATATATATATATATATATAATGTTTTAGCAGGGACATATGTGTAAGGGAGTGGAAAAGATGCGCATATATTTATACACATGATATACATATATATATATGAGTTCAATTGAAGAAAAAATATAAAATAGTTGAAATGAGTCTTAACCCTGGAATGTGTCTGATGAAACAATATATGAGAGAGTGGAGGAGAGGAGAGGTGTTGTGTGATTTGTGGAGGAGGAGTGTGTGGGTGTGTGTGTGTGTGTGAAAATGCAAGTGAAGAAAACACATAAATCCATTTTAATGCAGACATTTCGTATTTAAGTCAATACGAAGTAAACATTTTAATCTGCTGAATAAAATTTTAAATTTAGAAGACGTTTATTTCAGTTCTAAATAAAGATATAAAACAATTTCTGTTTTTTTTAGGAAAAATATAATTTTTACCAAACATTTTTTTCCCACCATGCTATTTAAATTATTTGTAACATTTTTTTTTTTTTTTTGTTTTAGGAATTTCCTAAGATCAAAAAGTAATAATTAATTATTATTTTTTTTTTTAATTTTATCTAAATTATTTTCAATAATGAGATATTTCTAGCTACCTATTTCTTTAATAAGCTTAGAAATTTATTTTCTTTTATTATTTTTGAAAGAAAGAAAGAAATGGAGAGAGAGAGAGAGAGAGAGAGAGAGAGAGAGAGAGAGAGAGAGAGAGAGAGAGAGAGAGAGAGAGAGAGAGAGAGAGAGAGAGAGAGAGAGAGAGAGAGAGAGGTCTTCAATATACTTATGTGATCAATTAGTAGGGATAAACTTGATCTTTATCCATCATCTTCTTGGCATTTCCCTTGTTCATGAAGTCGTTTTTGTTTCTTATATTTTTATTTCTTCATCTCCAATTAAATGATAAATCAATATTATTTGTAAAATGTACATAAGACATGAAACAATTACTGAAAACAAAATTAATATTATTTGTTCAGTTGTTTCATGAAATAATAAAAATAACAAAATTGTGTAATGACATGAAATCTGGGAGGTGTCATATATATATATATATATATATATATATATATTATATATATATATATATATATATATATATATATATATATATATATATATATATATATAGTATATATATATATATATATATATATATATATATATATGGGTGGTAGGCAGGATTTCAATTAGGGGGGCAAAGGATAAGATAGAGAAGAGTATATATATATATATATATATATATATATATATATATATATATATAGTAGAGTATAGAGAGAAAATAGTGCATAATGAATGTCTGAAACGAATCTAACATGAATACATATTAACCCATATATGCCCAGAATTAATTAAGGTTTTTGGAATCGCTTTTAATTTTAATATATCATGTATTATGATATTTTATGACCAAAATCGTCAATTAAAAATTTTTGGAAAGGTTTTATTGAATATTAGGGCCCGGTTTTATGTGTTGCGTGAACGCATCATCGGGCATCCAGCATGCTACTGATGTTGCGTGAACGCAACACTGGGCATAAGCTTACACCAATTACTTCATCATTTTACATTCTGTTACCTTTATAATGAAATTAAGGTATAAAATAAAAGAAAAAAATGATTGTCACCTAGTTTTACTTAACAACTGAATGTAAACATGAACTAGAAAATTGATCAAACACAACAAAACTAATCCTCTTTAGTGCGATATTAAATTAAATTATAATCTCAATCCAGAAAGTGTTCTCCATTACCCCGTGGTAGTTTTCCAAATCGCTTATTGTCAGTCAGTGGACACCCCTCTACTCTATTTCTTCCTACAGTGCTGGTTGCACCATGACCTCTTTCCTGAATCTCATCCAATATAATGCAAGAGAGGCGAAAAAGTTGTCAAAGTATTATTAGAACTTCCAATCTGGAAACTGGGCTTCAAGTACATCTAAAAAATTTAAGATTACTTTTCCACCCAGTCCATAATGATTCCTATAATCATTTCTATTTTCTTTTTCATACTTTCCTTGGTACAAATCAATGGAATAAGCATATCCTAGAGGAGACGCAATAACCCATTCTTTGTATCACCACCGTGTTAGCTTTCCGCGAATAAATTGCTTTGTTGGATGTCGTCCAAAGTACGGAATCATTGACTCATCAATAGAAAAATTTGACGATCCAAGAGCTTTACCCCAAAGGGAAAATGTTTTTCAAAATATCAAGCACTGGACGCGCTTTGGCAAACCTGTCATCTATGCATATCTTGGCGTTATCTGCAGCGTGGAAAAACTTCATTATCTCTTCAAACCTACTTCGGAGCATCGATTTAATTATTAGTTCATTACGGCTGTTTGACTCAGTTGACCAAAACATTCTACGACGTGATACACTGCAATATCCAAAAAATAATAATATTGAAATGAATACTTTCATCTCTTCAATCGATAACGTAAATTGGTGATTTCCTTGTTGAGCTGCTTAATTTACTGTCTCCTTCGTTAACTGATGAATGAAATCATTATTCAAAATTAGTTTAAATATTTCATAAGGAACTTGTGGAACATCAGCAAATGACCGCTTATGTAAACACTTCCCAAAATTATTCTCATTTTGAGAAGGTTCCTTAGTGTTCCACCGCCGCAATTTTAACTTCTTTGACGAAGTTTTGTACCTAACAACAGATGCTTGCATTGTCGATGAAGTTGTAGGCCAAAGAACAGATCCTGGTATGATCGAAGTACTTTCACTAATTGAGACATGAGAATTCAGCTGTTCTCATGGTTAGTTTTTCAATACAACTTCTTCTTCATCCCCTGAATATTCATTGGTGATGCCATCATTTTCTATGGTTAAATATTAATACATACTTCTTTCTTAGCTTCAATAACGGTGTCCTGAGTTTCTTGCAGATCTAAATCATTGTCATCATCTGACTCGTTTTTCTCTAATTCTTATAAAAGATGATTTAATCTCATCCCTTTGAAAAAATGGTTATATATATATATATATATATATATATATATATATATATATATATATATATATATATATATATATATATATATATATATTATATTTTTATATATTATTATTATATATAAATATATATATATATATATATATATATATTACTATATATTATATATTATATTATTATATATATTTATATATATTATTATATATATATATATATATATATATATATATTCTGTTGATTATAATGCATGAAATGTCATATTCACATAGCATAGTATACATATGGGATGCCCAGTGTTGCGTGAACGCATCAAAATATTTTATGGGATGCCCAATGTTGCGTGAACGCATCAAATTTTTTTTCCCAATTTCACAGTAAAATATGGAGGACATTTTATATATAAAATACATAGCTGAATAATTTGAACATTGCAAATACTATCAGTTTAAGCGATCATGACATAATATATTCATTATTAAGCTTCAACTGCTTGCCTTACCTTCGTTTGTTACATGCCATGTTGCTTGTAGAAAATGTTCAATTTCAAAATCATTTCAAAATATATCCTTTAGCAGAATAGACAAGTAATACATCAGATACACTCGCCACACTATCTGTGAAGACATTGATTTTTGATTGAAACCAAATTGAAGCCTCGTGTGACTTACAAGTTTAAAGAAGAAAAGACAATTTTGGTGTTGCGTGAACGCATCAGTGGGCATAAATGGGTTAAAAGAAGCCCAATTCCAGGGAAATTTCATATGTCGTCTTCAGTTTTTAATTTTGTTTTCAAATATGTTTCATTGCATTATTGCAAAAAGGCTTGTTTTATAATCTTTAATATTTCTTGATTATAAAGTAACAGTAGCTAATTTAAAAGCGTTAAACAGAGTACATTGTAATTAATTTTTACCATATTTTCCTATTTTCTTTTATGGTATTCAGTTTTTTATATTGAGGAAAATAGAAAAACACAGATGTTTTTAACACATTTTTTGGACTAATTTTTGCGTTAGGTTTTTCACCCGCAAGATTGGGCTAAAGTTCAGGTTTTCTTCTCCTTATTAAATTGTAATTACTTTTTCTTTTTCACATTTTTCCTTTGTATTCTTTTGATTAATCTCTAATTAAGGTTGCTCAAAAAATGTAAAATCGTGTAAATTTGCCTAAAGAGTAATTGTGTGTACCTAGATGACTTAATCATGCCAATGTTTGAAGCTAATCTAAATATTTTCCTTTGCTTATTTTTTGTTTTAAGCAGAAAATTAAATTTAACGTACACATAGTGTAGAAACTAACCGGTTTTATTCCTTGTTTTAAATCTTTATTTTTAGATTAACAATTCCTGAATGGTTTCTAGAATTTTTTGCAAAGGATAATCGGCTTGACCTTCTAAATTTTCTATTTCGAATTTCCCTGACTATCTTTTAATTTCGAATAATAAGGGTTTTCTGTCCCTTTTTCACAAATGAACTCTACTGATTCTCTTTGTATTCTTGTAACAGAATAATCAAAAGTTTGTCTTCCTTTTTGTCAGTTTTATCAACAACTTTGACTTTAAACTAAACTTTCTGTGTTGGTATCTATAAACGAATCTGAACCTTTTTTCTGGTGGTAAATGAAGTACAAGTTCTCTTTTTTTCTGTTCCTTTATATATCTACCCTATGATTCTGTTGGGTGTTATCACCTCTTATTCAGTAAATAGGCCTATTTGAACTTTCTTTTAACTAAAGCATTGTCCAGATCTCGTGGAGATAATACTGTTTTCGATACTTGGGTCAATTCAGTTGATCCAAGACTTGTACCAATTGCAAAATTTTAATATGAACCTGACGGTTCTTCAAATGTTTAAAGAATGTAAATTTATCAGATATTCTTTGGTAACTGTATCAAAAAAAGAATCTCATCGAATTTGTCAGTCTTCTCTTTGATGTAGGTCTTCTTCTTGAGGTCGTAGTAACAAAAATCCTTTCTTTCCATTCTGTTAACTTTGATGTTTTTTTCCTATCACATTTTTCTTCCTGCTATTTTAGGTATTTTAATGTAAAATCTAAAGAAAACTGTCTATATCTTTCTTTTTATTTGGAACCTCTGTATACTTTTTCTTGTTTAAATAGTAATAATAAATACTATTATTATAATTATTTATGTTAAATTTAACAATAATAATACTATTATTATTGTTTCATGATTAAGTACCTCTTTGACCTATCATGTTTTTTCAAAATTGGTATAATTTATTGTTCCGAAGATTTAACTTTTTATTAGTTAAAGGGAATTAAAAAATTTTTAATGAACTTATTGTTCATCAGAAGATTTAAAGAAATATTTCTGCTTCTTTATAACTTTGGCCTTTATTCGTTCTCAATATTCTGCTTATGAGTTTCTTCAAAACTTGTTCACTTGAAGCTTTCTTCAGAATATCATGTAAGATTAAGATTATAAATGCATCAATATTGATGTATACTTAATTTCCTAATGGGTTTTCTTAAATTTGTTCACATTGAGTTTTCCATGAAGCTCCCTGAAATAAATGGTTAATTGGTGTATCCAACCATTGTTCTGTTAGCCTTTGGTATTCCTAAACTTCTGAAATGATTTGCAGCAGTTTTGCAAACACATTGGTTTATATTTGTGCAAATTTGCTAAATTATTAAAAAATTATGAGGATATATTAAATACATCATTTATTTCTGTAAAATGTAAGAAAAGTCATAAAAATTTGGCTTAATCGACTAATCTTTTCTTTAAGTTCCTCTTTAAGTCTGCTTTAATAAATCAATATTATCCAGTCACTTAATATTTTTATATATTTTAGTTTAAATTTTAAATTAAAAAAAATATATCACAAACATTATTGTTGTCAGAAGACTTAACTTCTCTTCAAAAGTTTCCTAAAGTCTGCTAGAAATAAATCAAATTATTCTAGTATCTCAATAGTTATGAATTTTGGTCAAATTTTAATCATTTCATTCATTCCTTATATTGGAAGTGCATTCAATGAATACTATACCTTCTTCTAATTTATTTTGAGTTGGATTTTTTAACCTCTATTTTTCTTAAAAGCAGTTTTCTTTTAATCTGTAATTTTATTTTAATAAGATTACTTTTTATGTTTAATCCTATATTTTGATTTGCAATAAAATATTAATTTTCTTTTATTCTTATTTTAAATTCTACTCTTGTAATTGGTTGACTGTTCTTTTATTCTGCTGGGAAAAGAACATCATTCTATTTTGCCTATTGGAGTTCTTGTAGAGGCCTTTTCTTCTTCAAACTAAAGTAACCTATTAATATTTTAATTAATTTATGGAATTAACCTTTTTATTCAGGATTTACTACACCTTTCAGTGATTCTTTTTTGATCCATAAGAATATAATTCCATTGTGTAATAAAGATTCTTGAAACTATTAATGTCTTCTGTTATATGAAACTATAAAATTTAATTGGAATGAAGAAAATTTGATAGATGGTTTAACTATTTGTACCATTTTAGTACTATTTTAAACTTCAATGTTCTATTTTATATATTAAAGTTTGTTGTATAATATTGGCTGTGAAATCTTAATTGTAAATCAATTTCTTCTATTGAGATGGGTCATCTGTGTTCTTCCTTATATTATGAAAGGTAGTTACCATATGTATTTGTACTTTTCTTTTCTTCAAAAATTTGTACTGTTTGTTTAAATTTGTGTTAACTATTTGGTTTTGGAATGAAGCATAATTTTGTTTACTTCCTCAGATCCGTTTAAAATTGGAGCTAATATTGATGGGTAGAATTGAAATACCCGTACCTCGAAGTCATCGAAACCATATGGGTACTCAATGTCTTGACCATCGTCATTGTTGAAATGTTCTAAAGGATTTATTGGAGATTCATTTCCACTAGAATCTCCCAATATATAATTTATAAACACTTGTCTGTCTAACAATTCACTTGGGGAGAGTTCATCTTCTGTATCTTCCCAATCTTCTGATTGTATAAGTTGATTAAACAGATCATAATAACTGAGTAGATCCATACCATTAGACAAATCAGGATTAATTTGATTCCCTGGTGTTATATCCAATGGGTGACACTGAATATGATTTACACTGAAATTATTCATTGATGTGTAAGTGTCATTTATTTGGGTCTATTCTTTCCATCTCTCAAGTTTATAGAATTTCTTATAGGTAAGCTTTTCTCCACTTATCACTGCTATCATTTAAACTGATGAAAGTATCTCGAGAAGTCTATGATATCTTCCTCTGGATATTTTGGATATCTTGTTCCATTTTTTTTTCATCAGTCATACAACTAATCATAATTCTCCAACTTTATGTATTTCAATGCAAGTCTTTCTATAATTCTGTTTTCTTTATTTTTTCTTTGTCTTTTTTTCCTACCTTTGTCTTCATTTGCACTAACTTTTTACAATATATTATTTTCTTAATTAATAATATATTAATTTATTTAACTAGGACGGAATTATTATTTCCTACCTACCTATTAAATATCTATTACTATTTTAATCTATTTAAAATATTTTTTAAAATATTAAATTAATTTGAAGTTCATATTCAATATATTATATTTGGGACAGTCTATAAAGACTCATTTTAAAAAATAATTTTGAAGTTTTACACAGTAAATATTTTTTTTCAAGCTTTTTCTAAAATTATTGAAAAGTCAAATCTAATTTCATTCATCTTTTAAACTGTTAAAATAATATGTCAAGTTCCTTTCCAAATAAATCTTTTCAAATTTGCACAATAATATAGCATTTACACTATTTTCATAACATTCAAATTGTCAAATGTTATTGCAGTTTCTGTAACTCGTTTTATAACATTTAATTTTCTAAAATTTTCTTAAATTTTCCCACAATATTTTCTCAAAATTTATTCGTGAATTGGGCTAACGAATAATAAGAGTAAAAAAAATATGTGTTTGAAACATCATAAAGAAAATGAAATATAATAAAAGTATTTGTTAAGTGTTTATTAATTAATATTGTTTATTAGTTCTCTTAGTTCTAATTAATATTATTGTTTATTAGTACACTTAGTTGTTATCACTTTTAATTATTAAACACTATTGAATTCTTTGCCCTATTATTTTAGTCTTTATGTCGACTTTATTATTGAAACTCAATCACTTATTATTCCTCTTTCAAGTTTTCACACTTTTTTAATACATCTTCTCTTATTTTCAATCGACCTATTCAAATTATATTTTAAAAATATTTCTTATGATATTTAAAAATATTTAAACTTTAATGTTTTTTATGTTTTAAAACAATTATTAGAATAATGTGATTTTTCATATATGTTTTCTATGTTTTTAAAATATTTTCTATCAAAGTCATATTTGGAATGACTAGTATATTAATTGATGACAAATTCTATTTTGGGGATCACAGTAATTGTATTCTTCCTAAGTATACTTCCCCTTTTCTAAGAGTATTTTTCTAAGTATTTATCTTTTTCTAGGATATTATACCGTTTTCTGTGTTCCTTGATGAAGCTGAAGATTATCAAAAGTTCTAGTGATTTTTTGTAAGTCGAATGTTTGGAAATTAATTTTGCAAATTTCTAAAGTTTTCTTTTATAAAAAACATCTTTTGAAGTTGGATTCGTGGATTTTAAAATTTATATTCAAATACACATTTTGAACTCCATTTCTATATAAACATAAATTCTTCAAAAAAATTTTTTTTATCTCTTCTTTGTTCAAACTTTTATTTTCTAAAAAGAAGAATTTTCATTTTCAAATGAATAGTGCCTGTTATTAGCAAGAAAGTTTTCCTTTAATAAAAGTGAAGCGGCGACTATATCTTTCTTTAATAATCTCAATTGAGCGTCTCTTCTTATCTCACCATCTCCCACTCAAAATAAAAAAAAAAATCAAACACGATCTTCAACCACTCTTCGTAAAACTTTTTATAAATTCTAACTTTTACTTCTTAAAGTTTTTCTACAAAAGAGTTATACGGTTAACTTTCTACCTTCTATTCACGTCTCAACCTTAAACCTATTTTTCCTAAGTTCTTCTAAAACTCCTGATAATATATAGAATTTTCGGAGGCATCAGTTTAAAAATCTAGAGGTCCATCTTAAACAGATCTCTCATCTCTCTTTCGACACCTTTTTACAAACGCTCTCACCACTTTAAGGTCAATTTAACCACTTTCCGCTACAGCTCCTCTGAACTTTTTCTGTCCTCCAATTTGTACTTCCGTCACTCTCTATCTCTGTTTTAAAAACAATTCCTTCACTTTTAAAAAAAAAACATCTTCATCACAAAAAAAACGCCACCGCTTCAAAAAAAACTTTACTAAAAAAAATATCTTCGTTTAAACAAACGTTAACTTTCTACAATTGGTCTAATAATTATCAGAAGTTTCAATTTCAAAAACTTTTGTGAAATTCCAATTTTTTCTACAAAAAATCAAACGGTTAAGGTCAAGGTCAAAGGTTAAAGGGTTTGACCTCTGGAAGAGTTTATAAGTTTTTTTTTTAATACAAAGAGTAGTTATTATTTGTACCATACATATAAAATATTATTGGAAACAATTAATTACCCGCACATAAAAAATGTACTTTGAAATATTTGTTTTTCACGATATACATATATATATATAATATATATATATAATATCTATATATATATATATATAGTATATATAATATATATTATGTATATATATATATATATTATATTTATATATTATATTATATATATATATATATAATATATATATATATATATTATATATATTTATATATATATATTTATAATATTATATTATAATAATATATATAATATTATATATATATATATATTATTTATATATATATATATATAATATTATTATATATATATATATATATATTCTATATATTATATATATATATATATATATATATATAATTATATATATATATATATATATATATATATATATATATATATATATATATTATATTATATAATATATTATAATTGAAATATGTTGTGTGTTTGTCTGTGATATGTACTATTTTGTTATTAAGAATGTAAGCAAAAGAAAAGAAAGCAAAATATTAAGCAATAAATGGAGTTAAATAGTGAAAAAAGGTCAAATGACACACCTTTAGATATATATATATATACTATATATTATATATATATATTATATACTATATATATATATATATTATATATATATATATATATATATTATATATATATATGCTTGTGTGTATTAAGTCAGGAATGTACTCTTTTCCTGTACTTAAGGATTTGTAGATTTTGTGTGCTTTAACTTTCTATAAATTTCAAATTTTTTGCAAGCAAGCTTTTATTTCTCGACACATTCACCACAAACCAGCTGTTGCACCTGACTAATTTTTTTTATATGTAGGCTTTTTGCCAATAAAATGTAGGCAATGACGTTTAAGAACGAACATACGTTCATACACTCTTTAAAATATGCCTTTCTTTTATACTCTGCTGTTTATAAAAATGATTTAGAGAAATTTTCCTCTATGTTATTTAGATAAAAATCTTAATTAACGTTTTATTATTTTTTTGTAATGTTATTTTTAGATTATTTTAACTTAAAAAAAAAATATTGTAATTAATATTTTCCTTTCTTAATTAATTAACTATAACAATTTGCTTACATATATTGAAAATCTGTTCGATTTTAAAAAAACATGCTGAAAATCAGCTGACTAGAAGTGTTTATCTACTTACTACTGTATTATATTCATTTCCATTATTTTTATTAACAAAACAATAACAAAAAAAAAGAAAAAAAACACTTTCTTTAATTTTATAAATATATGTTTTGTATTTTATATATTTTTTAGATTTTATATATAATATATATATATTTAGGTGACCTTATTTTTTCTAAAAAGTCACATTTAAATTACAGCACTATTAATTTGTTTTATTTTTAATTTTAACACTTCTTTTTAAAATTTAAATTATATAAACTGTATATAATTATTGATTGAGTTTGACAACTCCAATTATAGGATATACTTTCCTTATATAATTTCACTAGTTTTTTGATCACTTTTAAATA
>JABUQX010081711.1:37500-42288 GCA_015478945.1 Trachelipus rathkii
ATGGTCTTAAAATTGTAAGATTTACATTCTTTTGCAATAAGACAGTCTTTACAATTGGTAATAGAATTTTTCTCCATTCTTTCTCCATTAACAGCCTTTGAAATTCAGTTCCTTAACATTTAAACCATTTTCCTTTAAATATTTAACTTTTCATTCGTTTAACTTAAGAATTTCTAACAAAATTCAGAATTTCATTTTTCTAAGCGAGCGATACTGGTAGTATTATTTCTAGACCTAAAAATTTATTTTGGTGAATCCGTTTTCTTAGCATAAAGGGAATTTTTTTTTTTTGAATTTCTAACTCTGTGAAAAAAGGTTAGAATTTTTATTTTATTTTTTGAATTTCCACAAAAACTGATAATAATGGTGTGATTATTTTTTGGAATTTCTAACTCTGACTGAAAAAGATAGAATAATTTTTGAATTTCAACTCTAAAAATAGAAAAAAAAAATGTTCGGAATTTTTTTTAGAATTTTCAACTCTGAAAAAATTATTTTTTTTTTATCGATCTGGCTTTGAAAGTTAGATTTTTTTCTTATTTGTGATTCTGACTTTGAAAGTTATTTTCCTTTAATTCTTTTTTTTGTTTTTTTTGTTTTTTTTGTGTGAATTTGAATAACTTGGCAAAATTTCCGATTTAAACCGGGTTTTTTCAGTAACGGTTACCTGGGCTTGGAAAGCATATTTCATTTTTAACTACTTTTAGTAGTAGTAACTTTAAAGGTAAGTAGTAAGGCCCATAACTTAGGGTTTATTGATTTTTTTATTTAATTTAAGGGTTTATAGTACAATAATTTGTTAGTTTTTTAACATTGATATATTTATTGGTAAAATGGCTTCTGACGACATAGCCTCTGCCTCTGAACTTTTGAATGCTTTAGAGGAAACAATTCAGTCTGACATAGGTCTAGTGGACTCTAATGCCTCTACTGAGGATAAACAGCGTATTCTTGCTTCTGTAAAAGAGGAAATATCTCCCTTAAGAATAGCAAGAGGTGTAATTAAGCGGAAAGTAACATTGTTATTGAAGCCTATTCTTAATGCTGAGTTGAGTGACTTAAATGTCTCATCAGCATTGGAGGAGGTATCCTTAAGGCTTCAGGAAATTCGAAGCCATGATGCTGATATTGAGGCGAAAATATGCGCATTGGGAGTCCTAAAGTATGATCAGAGTATTTTAAATGAAGAGGTGATTAAAACTTCACATTATCACATACAGATAATGAAAGTAGTTAACAGTGTCACTCCCACTTCACATGACATAATTCAACCTTCTCCAAATTATCTTCATTCTCAACAAGGGGGGACTCTGTTACACGTGGGGAATTGAACTCCATACTTAAAAATTTTACACAACAACACGAACTAAAATTACCTGCTCTTAAGTGCAAAACATTTTCGGGTGAAGGGGATCGTTTCTTTTTTAGGTCTTTCATTTTATCATTTGAAAACGTTTTTTGGCTTTAGGAAAGACATAACAAATGCAACAAAATTGCAATATCTTAAATCTCACCTCTCAAGTTATGCACTAAAAGATGTTGAACACCTGGCCAATATAGATGAAAATTATTCTGTGGCTATGGAAATATTGAGGGATTTGTACCTTGATAAGCCTTTTATTATAGATTCTCTGTTCCATAAGATAGACGCGGCTCCTATCTTAGATGGAAAAAAATTAGACAACGTTCGCTCTTTCATTTCAGAAGTAAGAGCCTACCTTCACGAACTTAAAGAGTTCGATTTAGATTTTTTGGCTGAAAATTCGGCCGGAAATAAATTAAAAAGTCATCTCATAGCCGATAAGTTGCCTTCCAATTTTATTCGTGAACTTAAACTCATGTCTCACAGAGTATCCATCTGTGAATGTAATTTTCTCTCATTATAACAATGTGGTGAAATCTCTTGAGAAAACGAAAGCTAAATTTTCGTCCTCCGGATTTAGTAAAAATCCATCTCGTTCCTCTTCTTCCACAACAAATAAAACTTTTTCGTATAACACTTCTTCCAAATCTAATGAAATTTCGAAGAAATCTTCTATTAAGTCAGATAATTCGCCCAAGAAGGACGAGTGTGTATCAGCATCTACTGCTGCGACTCCCGTCAAATTATGATCAGGGAATCAACTTCAATGACTTCTTGTACCCGTCTTCACCCTCTAAAAATAGGAGAGAGCATGTATACGCTGGGCTTTGTGTGCTAATTGTCTAGTTCAAAACATGCTGCAACAGCTGTCCTGCTAAAAAATATGAAATTAGTGTCCCTGTGGATTTTGTAGAAACAGTGCTCATATAACAGCTCTCTGCCCTACTGGAGCAAAGGCCAAAATGAAGAGCAATAATCGTACAGTCACTTCTGAAGAACAACCGTCTGCATCTTCACCATCTCGGGACAATTCTGATGTTGACGACCAAAACAGGAACTTCCTGTGCATTAATACTGGAAATTCCTCTTCTATTTTACCAACTCTTTCCTTGAAAGTGAGAAAAGATAACAAAACAGAAACTGTCAGAGTTCTTCTAGATCTTGGATCACAGCGCTCCTATTTTAATAACAACATACTTTCTAAACTAGGAGTAAGTTTTGAAACTCTTCCTGTATATAACAACACTGTTAAAACTTTCTTGGGGGAACAGGTTAGGTCTATGCGCTCTATAGAAGTAGAGCTTAATGTTTGTTGTCACAGTTTATAAAGTGGCCTGTTTGATAGATCCTGGACTAGATGTGAGTTTTTGACGTGAAGGGCCTTATGGGGGCATTCATAATATCTCTTGAATTGGACATAAACGTACAGATCACATTTTATATTTGGTAAACACACTAAATAGTGTTAATAATATTGGATGGCTTTTAGCATGATGTACTCTAATCTTTTCAAACATTTATGTACTATTCCTTGTAAATAAAGGGTAGGCTTAGAGACATCGCACCATGGAACAATTCCCTTTTTGGACCTGAAAGTCATTTTAACTTCCGTCTCGAAGAATCCATCATTTTTGAGCTAGTGAATTCTGATCCTAAGAATATGATGAATACAATAACCGATATTTGACAAAAGGACAACAAAACTTTGTCCTCTCGTCTCTTCTCAACAAATTCTTCGTGAAAACACCAAATCACATCGTAAATTTTATTTTAGAACCAACACCCACTTATTTTGATCCTCTTTTATATACCCATAAGAATACTGATCTGGATTTGGGTCTTGAGCACCTGTATAAATTGGAATCTCTTGGCATCAAAGAAGAATCAGATCAGGTCTATCGATGACGTATTCATCCGAAAATTTCATGAGGGCATAGAATTTAGAGAGGGCAAGTACCATATAGAACTTCCTTGGTACAAAGATATTTTAGAAGATGTCCCATCTAATCATCAAGTGGCACTTGCCACTCTTCATCGCGTTAAGAAACGGCTTGACAGTCATAAGGCCTCACTTCCGCCTATGGAGAGGTCTTTCAGCAGTATTTGAGAGAAAGAATCATTGAGACTGTACAAGTGTTTCCTAAAGATTTTAATAAATATATCTGGATTCCTCATCGTCCAATCATCAAAACAGCTTCTCAAATTACAACAAAAATCAGGCCGGTCTTCAATTGTAGCTTGAAGGTTGGTGGTTGCCCGTCATTGAATCAAGCGTCTTATCCAGGAGTGGATTTGATGGCGTCTCTCTTTCGTATTCTTATTTCTTTTCGTACCAACAAATATGTTGTTCTTTCAGACATCTCAAAAGCCTTTCTTCAAATTCGCCTCAAACTGGAAGAGGATAGAAATAGGTCCTGTTTTTTTTGAACTGAAGGGGGAGTGATACAAACCTATCGTTATGCCACAATCATATTTGGTTTATCAGTAAGCCCTTATGTACTAGGGGTGGTTATTAAACATCACGCGCAAAGGTATCCTCTTGACCTATGTACATCTATTCTTATGAATAATTTATGTGTTGATAATCTGATTTATACAAGTTCATCTTTAGATGTTCTGACAGACATCTACCATCAAGCTAACACTCGTATGAGTGAACAGGGCTTCAATTTGGCATCGTGGAACTCCAATCATCCTGATCTCAGAGACTTATTTTCATATGAGAATAAGCTCTCCACTCATCAGTGTGCTGAGGAGAGAGTGTTGGGATATTTATTTGATACGTTAGACGATTCGCTTAAGCTTAGTGATTTTACTCTTGGAATTGTTAATTCCAAGAGGCAGTTAGTTGTTATCAGAAATCTCTGAGATTTTCGATCCCCTCTCTTTTTTTGCTGGTAACTATCCGAGGTCGTTTACTGATGAGGAAGACATGGGGGAAGGAGATGAACTGGGATGATGAAATCGAACTTGATATGAAAAAATCATGGGAAAAGCTCAGTCAGGATTTATCTTCTCTTAAGGAAATTTCGTTCCCACGATCTTGTTTCGAGTCCCTCGACTCCAATTTAACTTTGAATATATTCTGCGACGCCAGCACGCCATGTTATGGTTTTTCGGTTTATGTTTCGACATTAATGGCCCATCTCTATTATGGGCCAAAAGAAAGGTTGGTCCTTTAAAGAAAAGGACCTTACCTTGTTTGGAACTTTTGTCCGTTTTTTTAGCTTTGAAATGCTTGCCTCAGGTTCTCAACAGCTTACAAGGGGTCAAATTCTCTTCGCTTAATATTTTCTCTGACTCTCAAATCGTACTGTTTTGGATTCTGAATAAAGGACAAAAAAGCAAGCAATTTTTGTACGAAATCGTATTCAGGATATAATCCTCATGACCTCTTCTCTGAAAGAAGAGTTTTCCCTTTCTGC
>JABUQX010081712.1:0-2500 GCA_015478945.1 Trachelipus rathkii
CACACAGAGTTTGTCAGCGCGCGAGCCCCGTTTAGGCAGGAACAGAGACAGGCCCCGTACAGAACGGATCCTTCTGCTTCAAGAAAGTCGCGGCCCCGATAAGCAAAGCGAGTACGGATGTCTGTCCGGGAAGATCCAACCTTGGCCGGAGTCTCGCAAGCCGTTAAGAGGGACTCGTGTTTCCCCCCGGCGAAACAGAAGCAGGGGCGTTTCCGGGAGACGGTACAGTAGCTCCGACGAGGCAACATGGACGATTGCCCATCGACCTCAGAAGGCGGAACTTATCGCCAAAATCAGACTCCCCTTGGGGAGCTTTGCATGGACCTCTCCACAAGGAGAGGAGGCGTGAGAGAGGGTCGTGTGGGTGCGGCGAAGAGAAACGACGAGTGTCCGGCGGACTATTTCGGAGAGTTGGGAGGAACTTGTCCAGAGCCACAGAAACCACCGAAACAGGTGAACCGGGAACCGGCACGGAAGGCCGAACGGTCGAACGTAAAAGCGGAACAAGCCCCGGAGACAACGCACGGGGGCGTGAGCCAACGGAAGAGGCAACCTGCAGATGGAGTGGACGCTGCCGCAGCATAGGAAGGAAGATGAGCCAGCTTCTCCCTCGCCCGGCGGTAGCCCTCACGACAGTCATATTTTAGTTGAATGGCCGCACTGGCTCAGGATTCCTTCTCCAAGGCGCAAAAGGGGCAGTGGACAGAGGAGGCCGGGTGTGGCCCTTGCAGTAAGGACAACATGGAGGATCTCTGGTACAGTTCGGGTGGAGAGAACTGCCACATGTCCGGACAGATGGTCTGGAGACGAAAATATTTCGGGGGTGACCAAATTTATGGCACTTGAAACATCTTTTCGGGAAGGGCACATAAGTCCGAACCGTGTGCATGGTAAAACCGAAGTTTTAACCTTAGATGGGAGGGAAAGACACCAGTAGAAGGTAAGTAAAAGACGAGGGTTCGTCTTGAAGGGGTCATCCTTCGTGAGGGAACCGCATAAACGTCGGTGATAGGCACGTGTGGTGAGCCTGTAAATGAGTCAGGATGTCAATTGAAGCATCGGAACAGAACTCCGGCGCACATATGGTACCCTTCGACGTGTTACGGACATCATCAGGTTTAGAAATGACGGGAATCCTCCCCAGATGGGATAGGGAAGCAAAGACGTTGCTCTGGGTACGAGAGGCAGCACGAACCAAGAGGGAACCGTTCCTCATTGGCGTAGCCTTGTGGCTCGTAGTGTGGAGAGCAGCTTCCAAAGCATCACTAAGGATGAGCTGGCTCACAGAAGTCAGTGGACGAGATGACGTTTAGAATGTAAATAAAAATAAAGCGGGTAGGAATCAAGACCCGGGACCCCTGGAGGGGGGTCGGCGAACGTGATCGTCGGCGTTGGTTTGTACTGGCGTTTAGGAATGGAACCCCGCTGACGCAGGGGCTCCTGGTAATGGCAAAACGTAAAGAGAGGAGAGAAAGGGTATTCTGAGAGCCACAACAGCCTCCATGGTCTACACGGAGCCGCACCAACAAACGGGACGATCGAGGGCGAAAGGTGGTGGGTGTGGAGTACCACCATTTCATCAACAAGGGCGTAAAAGCCCCTGCTGGCCGCAGGCGGACGGCCAGGGAGGGACGGGGTTGGGGACCGCCAGATGGTGATTGCCGCCTTTCTGGAACGGTAAACTCTTTAGATTTTCTTCCCATGAAAAATACTCCTGCAAAACATCAGCACCGAAATAAATAAACACAAATACAATAACACAAATGATGAATAGAAACATAAATCCCGGTAGCGTAACTGCAGCACCGCGCCACCACAGGCCCAGAGCTACCTACCTCCCCCCTAGAAACCCACCCCACCGTAGGTGGCCTGGGTGTGGCCTCGGGAAAGCCCCCGGAACTCCGCGTCCAGTCACAAAGATGAAAATCAAAAAGCCGTGCACCACACGGATAAGACGCAAAGCCCAAGATTATGCGCCCAAGTGCAGGACAGCCTCCTCACAGGTTAGGGCAAGGTTCGGGACCCTACAATAGGCGGCCCGGAGAAAAGCAAGAATAACCGGTTTTTATAACCAGTACCCTCAACGCCACGTAGGAAGGAGGGCAAGAAGATGGGCCCATGACACACACAGAGACACCAGCCCGTAGCCACCAGGAGCCAGGGGAATGGGAAGACCTCTCAGGAAGAGAGAGATGCAGGGATACGTAGGTAGTAACCGTACCAGAACCGGGAGAAGGGACGAAAACTGCGAAAGGGAAGGGTAAGGGGAACGGGAAAAATAAATAATAATAATAACAACAATAATAATAATAACAATAATAAAAATAATAATAATAAGAAACAAAGAACACAAATGGAAAGGAGAAGAACAACAAAAAGGTGGAAAAATCAACGAAAAATAATAACGTACAACCACTTCGCAGATACCATCCGGAAAAAGTATCTGAGCCCCCCCACCCCGACAAGTGTTAACGGGGGGGGTAATAATAATAATAATAAT
>JABUQX010081712.1:5000-31616 GCA_015478945.1 Trachelipus rathkii
GGTTAATATAGATGATCGTTCTCTCGGTCCTTCTGACACGCACGATAAACTCGTTATGTGTAATACATTGGTGTGAAAAACTTTGAGATCTTTTGTATAATATATTTATTCAATTTCAATGATAATATTACAAATAAATTTTTGTAAAATATATAACTACTGGTAGAGAATTATACATTGAGACAGATTAAAATCGTGTTTTTGTGAACTTCCTGCTACATTATAATATCTAGCGGATATACCCGTGCAGCAACGTGTCGGAGTACTTTCGATAGGTCTGCAGAGGTTTGATGTCTCTCTGTATTGAGAGGGGAGAAGAGAATGCGTCTAAGTCGCGAGACCAGTTCCTCGAGGTGCGGAGCGTGCGCCAGCGAACATACTCCTAAATGACGGGGTGCCCACCTCCTGACAGAGTGGGCACACTCCGCTCATTTAAGTCCCGTCTAGTCCGCTCCGAGCGGGACTACCAGAATAGGTGCGTACTAGCGGAGGTGCGGAGTCGTCAGGAAATTAGCGGACTAGCACGTGCGGATCAAAAAAAGTTTCCGCTTCTTTTGAGAGTATTCGCAACCTTTTTCTATAAAATGTAAATGAAGTAACATGTGTCTCACTATATGATTCACACGAATATTCACTAGAGATGGAAACTAAAGAGTCATTGATACGATTATTCATATTTTAGGTTTTTACTGTAAATAATGTTTTAGTCTAGACGGTTACTTACTTTTGTTTTATTTAATAATTAATACTTACTCCAAAACCTCAAATCTAAACCTCCTTAAAAGGTACATGAATAATAAATAAATATGAATATTATACAATATAAAATTTGAGATATTTATAACTGATCGAATGGCTATTACCTGCGCATCAAGAGTACTCCTCCTTGTAATCTAATTATTATCTAAATGAACATAATATGAACTAGAGATATGAGTACAATAATCTAATCGGAATGAGAGCACGTCCATCTAATTCACAAGCACATCACACACTACACATATATACCATAATATGTCTGGATGCAATATAATATATAAAGATAGGCTACAGGGTGATAAAAGCTATTTTTTATGGAAGAAACTTTGAGCTTATTATATCATATAATATATTGCTAGCTGATTGAATATAAAAAATATTTTAAAACACACTAGCTATTAAATATAAAGCATATCTACTATATACTATAGGATATCACAGGATCATATTATCTGCACTTATCATTACAGTAATATTAGCATATTCAGTAGTTTTATCGAGAAATATAGATTTATCGGGAGTTATTATATCTTATATAAGATTTATTATTGTACATTATAGCTCGGTCCTAAACAAAACTTATAATAGAGAGTAAGTATCCTTGAGCACAATATTCTTATCTACAAATACCTACTATAAATATATCAAAATAGCCTTCGCCTAATATATATATATATATATATTAATAAACTACTACTACTAATATAATATATTATAATAAATATATATATATATATATTATATATTAGGGATGTAACCGGAACTGAAATATTCGGTTCCGGCGGACCAGATAAGCCGGAATCAAAGCAAATAAGCTTCAGAGTACCATGAAAAAATCACGAGCCTGTAACCTCGAATATAATTAAATAAAACTGTCCTTGAACTAAAAGAAAATGGTAAAAAAAAATAAATTCTATATATACTTTCAATATAAAAACAAATAATTTTTTACTACGTATTTTCATATTGTATATATTTATATAATAGGTACTATGGGAGATATATGAAGGTGTTTTATTCATATATAGTACAATACATTAGAAAATTTATTGAGTTTGATAATGTAAGTATAAATAGATAATTTGTGACTATATGAGATAGGTGATAGCTAGTATGTATCCAATATTAGGTATATTGACTATTTTTTGAAATAACGAAGATTTTAGTATATATTCACATACTTATCCATATTATACTACTACATAATCACGCCGTTCATAAATAATATTATAAAGATGAACTTAGAGAAATAGAAAGTGCTATTTAATATAAATAATATTAACCTTTACGGAATATAACAGATCTAGATCCCTAGTAGTCACATTACCCCAAACAGGTATTCTCCAGTAGATTATCAATTTCACTAATTATAAGTTATTATAAAAAGTCTTTTATTTGCACTACAATTATTATAATACTCCATTACTAATACTTATACTCATCAGGTATACCTCATTGATTAAATATGGTATATCTCAGCTTTGTCGGTGTTACTATTAATGTCTAGATACTATTACTTACATTACAAAAGAATAGCTCAAAGCTACCATGATATTGTTTTTGAAAAACGCTATAAAGTTATTATATATATATATTCTTATTATATATATATATATAAAAAACACTTTATGTATTTATTATTTGTGTATTCCTCATATATATTAAGTGATTTACAGATTTTGTCAATATAATTATAACCTACGACAAATTGTTTAAAATGACACCATCATTCTGAGTATAAAACAGAATTATTTTTTCATTATATTATTATTTATTATATGTTATTCATTTTTATTACGTATAGCTAATTTAGTTAAATCTCGTAAGTCCATTAGATAAAAATAAACATCGAGTAGTTCACCGCTAAAAACCATATATATACAAACAACAACTTCACTAAACATGGGAAAATTCAATACAACCAAAGAGAATATCTGGAAATCAAATTTGGATAGTAAAAAGGAAGAATCTCTGTATTTTGTCTAGAGAACACTGGAACCACCTAAATATATAGATTAAGTATCAAGAAAGCCGTGAGACAAGTGAGTCTTGAGAACCATATTTACTTCGCCTTTACACATACGCAAAAATTTTGCATTATATCAATATGTACCATTCATTCAAAATACAAATGGACAATTTATTTACATGTAACATAATATTTAATTACGTCTTACAATATACACGCAGCCATCATCTAATACATTTTACTTTGAGAGCAGGAACTTCATTAGAACTTGTTGCCCAGTTGCTCAACCAAATATCCATTTCTAGTAAAAAAGAGGTTATTAAACTTTGAACTTCATACAGATAAATTTGTGATTTCAGCAGTATTCAGACCGATTTTATACTTACAGGCGATTCAGTATATCTAATATTCTAACTACAGATAAATTATGGATAGCTAAATATTCAAACGAGTTCATATTTTCTATCTTCTTTCTAATAACTTACTCCAATGAGCGATTATCTGAGCACCAGATTATTTTAAAACAATATGTGACTATGAGATATATTCATCAATTTCAATAATATACATGTTGGATATAGAAAGTTCGGCTTAGCTATGGGTTCATATATAAGTGATACAGTCTACTCACATAATATTAGAGTATTAAATATATTTTATTCTAACATTATATATAAATTAAATAAATATTATAAAATTATTATAATAAATATATTTTAAATATGGATATTAATATTTGTGACAAAGGCGTATGAACATGTTTAAAAGGTATATATAATTATCTATTACATATTATATAGTCAATATATATCATATATAATATATATATTATATATATATATTATAATATCACAAAGGGGCATTAACAGTTAAACGCGTTAATAGTTCCGTTAAATTAACTCTGTATTAACATGTATTTTTCGATTATATAACCTTAAAAATTAATACCGACTTTACGAGTTATTACATTTATTCGAAAGAAAAAAATATGAGACTTTATCGACTGTATTTGTAATATATATTTGCCCCTAACATACCGTTACCGTTAACTTATAGATTTAAATCGTAGAATTTATGAATATAATTATTCTTTATCAGAAATTTTAAATTTGTGAGATTAAGATACGACTTCGAGAGTATTGATAATAAAGTCTTTATGTTTTTAAAATATTTCCTAAACGTTCTCTCAAATGGCTCAAAATGTTCTCACAATTATAGCTATGATTTCAAATATTCCAGCGTTATTACAGTTTAGTAATGTGTTACGCAGGTTTGGGAAAATAAAACATACATCGGATTTTGAGGGAATTGTGCTAACGTCGCTGACGACCACCATCATCCTGTAACCGTCATATCAACTGTTAAATATCTTAAATTATATTCTACGTATGTCTTAATACTAGCACTTTTCCCTCAGTGCTGGAAGCACCACCCGGAGTGTGCACAATAAAAGCTTGATTCCTCGAAAAGAAAAAAGAAGCCAAACTCGTGAGATCTTCTAGCGTTATATTGATCATGCCGGAAGAGATAGCTTGCGTAATCGTATTTCTGATTCTAAAGATCTTCTGAAACCCTTCTCATCTCTCACTTCGTAGACCATCTGGCATCTCATTCTCTTCTTTCCGAATCGCTATGACGTACGGTAAGCTTTTGTCGTTCATACAAAGGTCATAACAGCTGATTATACTTTCCTATTAACGATTTATGGTTTAATCCGAGAAACTTGATCACTAGCAGACTTCGGCGATAGTGGCGCTTTGACACATATCCCAAAACGCAATTTGCATACCGGGACTGGCAACGCATCCTTGCTCCTCCTAATCCTCCTATTATTTGCTAAAACTTATGTCTAGCTTTCTCAGTCGCTAACATCGGCTGGTTTGATGGATCGACTGTCTTCTTCTTTTTCTGTTCAATAGTGCAGTTCCAATGGTTTCGCCCCGTCATTGAATTTATGCTACTTCATTTAATGTTATCTCTCTCTCAACAAGGTACCCGATTAATTAACTCTTGCAAAACGCCATTACACTTTCAAATCTTGCTCCATCCTATATATACTTTCTAGAAATTATGACCGTAATGCGCGTCTATAATTATTTTCCGATTTTCCTACTTCTCGCTGCTAGATAGATATTGCTGCGGTATAGGTGAGTCGTCTCTAACCTTATAGTAAATATTCCAATTCTTATAAAAACTACCAACATTTACTATCATAATACTTCACCCTACTCTATAATATATCCTATCTAATCTTTTAAATCTCTTTTGACTGATTCTTTGTATCTCTTGTTAGACAATTATTAAACCAATCCTTGATGAGGCCTTAAACATACAAAAATGTCTTATGGTAAACCTTCAACATCACAACGATATTGCTTATTAGGGTATGCTGGAGACCGTCAAATAAGAAACGGGAGTTTCTGGTTTAGATCTGCATGACTATTTTTTCCCTCTTTCTTCACTAAGTTACTTACCAGCATATACAAGGGTCTCATCTCGGCCTTGTATTAGAGTACTGTTATCTCCATATCTGGGGGGCTCTGGTTCCACCCGGGCTTATGGACAGGGTCGACTCAAAAGCCAAATCTATAATAAAACTTGACTATAAAGTAAATTCTATACTATAAATCATCAATCTTTGAGCGTGCGCAGAATGGTATGTGCTTTTCTTCTTTATTTATCTTTTATTACCTGTAATCAGTAAATTAATTAATTAATATCGGAAAATGCAGCGGCATGTGGTTATATAGGGGAATACACTTACCTACTCAGCGGTAACCACCACTTTACGGACGCCCTAGTAGCACAAGGGGGCTGAGTTATAATGAGCGCACAAAAGAGTATTAGATATGTAAATTAACTAGTAAAATCTCTAGGCCTAGTTTGCTGCGGTGTTTTCTCTTTTTATTTTCCTTCACCTACTTAATCACTATGGAACTCTCTTCTTCCATTATCTCTTTGCATGAGTGAATGATCAAATGCTGTAACTGTAATCTCTCCTCACTTTTACAAGCACCTGCAGATCTATGTTTCTGAATTGGTTGGCTGTCTAATGTTGGCCGCAAGCGATTGAAAATTTGGCGTCGCAATCATGCCCCTATATCAAACTATGATATAGGGCTCTGGACCCGTGAGTGGTGGTGAGTAACATTGCGTGAAAAAAAAACAAAAGAGAATAACACACACGAAAAGAAAATTAAATTGAAAGAACGAGTTAACGTTAACTTATTAACGCGTTAATCTTCCCGCTACATTGTTACCGATAAAATCGCCTTGTGAAATGTATTAAACGGATTCGGGATTCCAGAGTTAAATGCTTTTTTTTGTTACACACGAATTATATGGAATTGAATATACATGACGTCGTTAACGATTCGTCTACACTAAAGCGGTGCCATCACTCTCTGAGTAAATATATAGATAAATATTTATTTCAACACAACACGGATTCTGAGATTCGGATTATATTACTGAGTAATCCATAGTAAGGTGCTTATATAGTAGATTCGGATTAATATCAGGATATATATATATTACTAGATAACTAATATCAGACATCACACAACGGATATCGGTATATTCTGAAATTTACTACAATAAATAGTTGTGCACTATATATATATGGATTACGCCTATAAATTATATATAACAACTGAATATATTAATATATATATATTATATATATAAATATTATATAATATTTAAATTTTAATAATTTTTATAATTAATAATTTATATAAATTTTATTATCTCATATATATTTTGAGAGATATATATTGAGTAATAATCACTTTATTTACCAAATAATACTATAGTAGGTATTGTAATACTAGTTTTATATATAGAATAACTACATCAGGACTACCTATTAATATTTGTACAAAAGATGGAGCTATGGTTTTTAGTAAAAATAAGTACCTTCCAGGTAAATTTTTTTTTTTATAAATTATCAATAATATTAGTAATTCCGGTTCGGCCGGAATTTTTCTAAAATTCCGGAGCCGGAACCGGAACAGGAAAAAAATGTCAAATTCAGGCTCAGGAATTCCGGCTGGACCGAGAATTTCCGGAGTCACACCTACTAATAATATATAATATTATAATTAAATATATAATATATATGATATATTATATAATTATATAATATATATATATTAATTTAATATAATATATATATATATAAAATATATATAATATAATATATAATATATATATAATATATTTAATTATATATAATATATATATAATATATTTCCGGTTTTGCACAGAACTGATTAACATAATATATATATATATATTAATATATATATATATTATATATATGTGTGTAATGTGTATGTTATAACTTTAGTAGTATGTTATATAATATTAATAAATATATATATATATATATATATATATAATATATATAATTATATATTATTATTATAGCTACCGAGCTGAATATACGTAGCATTAGCATCGACTCTGCCGGAGTCGAGGCTTTCATGGATTCTAATAAAGTCTTGGACGAAATAGACCTTCTTATGGGTGACAGGGTGGTCAATAAATATTTTAAGAAGGGAGGCAGAATTGATCTTAGGTGAGGACCTTAACACTTAGCAATTGGGACTGCTGGAAGTGAACTAACACCAGCAGCTCCCTCTTCACCAAGGACAATCTTTCCCTTTCAGCACTAGGCAGAATTTGTTTGAATTGTTTTCATATAAATATAATACACCTCTCCCTAGTTTTACGGCCTGAGAGGAATATTAGTATTGTGTTGGGTAACTAATTCTCTTCCCAGGGAAAGAGGGTCAATGGCGCTTTGAACTGATCTTATAGTTTAATTGTGCTGAGAAGAAGACCTATCTTTTATGATAAGGTACACTGGGAAAAGAAAAGCAGTAGAGAGGATCTCATTGTCCTTCTAAGACTAACATCTAGTAGAGAAGTTGAAAATCTAGAGATTTTGCATCACACAATTCCCATTCAATTTTTCATATAATATTAATAGAATAATTTTTTCGTAAGGATATATACTATTAAGAAAAATTTAATTTAAAATCTTTTGTGAAGTTGCACAATATTAGCGGAGGTGCGGACGTGCGGACGTGCGGACTTGCGAGAGTGAGGCGGAGAGTATGAATTATATCGAATAGAGTGCGGAGGAGCGCTAGACGGGACTACGTTTCCGAGGTGCGGAGGTGCGCTAGGGGACTACCCCAAAAAGTTACGGGTGCCCACCTCTGATATATAATATATATCTATAAATATATATACTAATATAATAGTATATATATACCCTATATTTATAATATAATACTACTAATATTATATTTATATATATATATATATATATATATTACTATACATATATATATATATATTATATATATATATACGGTATATATATTATATATATATTCAGTGTGCACCAATACCAAAATTGAGGCCCGATACCGACTACAATGGTGCTTGCAATCTCTGCCGTGCCGATCCCGAAGCAGCCACAGCGCGCTCATACCGATACCGCGCATCCGATCCTGGGGATCCCTATATCTGGCCTGAGATATATATATATATATATATATTATAATATATATACTAATACATATATATATAATAATAATATAATATAAATATATATATATAATATACTAGTATTACCTATATATATATAATATATTATAGTATTATATATTTAATATATATTATATATATAATATATTATAACTTTAGTGAATGCATGGAAACACCACGCATTCGCAATCCGCACGAGTATTAAACATGATCCGCATTCCGCGCTTGTGCACTGCGGATGTTCCGCTGAATATTCTAATGGTCCGAGAATTTGATAAAGAAGTTATATCATGAAAAGATACTTAAATGATGACCATGATATCACCATCAATGAGTTCATAATAATCGAATCAACAGAGTCACATGTGATATTGATGTCAAAAAATCAGCGCCTCTACAGCTTCTTCCTCCGATGTAATACCATTAATCTCAACAGCTCTTAGGAAGAATTTTGAACCATCTTCAAATGAAAAATGATGACGGTTAAAAAAGAATGAAAGATGTAATAAAAAACTAGAGCTAAAAATACCTGCTTTTATAATAGTTCTGTGGAAATAAACGACCTTCATACTATTGCAATTTAGTTAGATCCCCGCGTTATATAAGGCAAGTTTTTATTTTGTAACAACGATATTAGAACAGTTAAATCGTCCACTTTGTGTGTTGCAGTGAAAAACATTCAATCCGAATATGTTTATTAATTCTCCTACCATGTAGAAAGAAAAAACGAAAATCTCAGAACCAACACCTTCTAACAATAAATCAATAACAGATTCATTGAAGAATTTCTACACAGTCCAGTAGTAATGAAGAAACACATACATTACCAAAGATGTTGTGCCAAATGAATTGAAAACTATTCCCAAGAGAAAAAAGACTAGATACTATCAGTTGGTGGAAAGTTAAGCAAAATGTTTACCTGCGCTTGAGTAAACTGCAAAATGTTTTCCCACGCTTAAGTAAACTTGCCAGGAAATATTTGGCCTGGTCCTCCAACTAGTGTGCCAAGTGAGAGAGTATTTAGCAATGGTGGGCAATATAGTGATGAGAATAAGAGAAACACTCTCTTCAGCAGAGAGACCAGCGTAAAATTGATGTTTCCAAGCACAACCTTCCTATATTACATTTCAATACTAGTCAGTGCAAAAGTATATGAGAGAATTCCTTTGTAAAATCTCCTCATATAAGTTTTCGGAGGATGGGAAAGAGGCTGATGGGGTGCATTTGAGAGTGTGGTGTCCCCGTGTCGCACCATTGATATCGTAGTTAAAACATAAGATTGTGGCTAAAACTCGAAATATAATTAGGCAATATATATATATATATAATTATATATATATATAATACATATATACATATATATATATATATATATGGACTATATATCACCTTAGTAGTTAGGTAGCATATACCAAATAACCATATATATATTATATATATATACTACTAATATATATATATACCTACTATATATATATATATATATAATATATATATCTGGCAGCACTGGTTAAACGAAATCAATACTGTTCTCTACACTGCGGCGGTGCCCAGGCCGTAGCTCGCGAGGAACGTGTTGCTCGCGCTATTACATATTACACTTATTAAAATAAATAATTTTAAAAATTATAATTATCAGAAGCGACTCAGTATGGCTTTTTAAACTACTCCTCTCTCCTCATCTCTCTCTCTCTCTCTCTCTATATATATATATATATATATATTATATATATATATATATATATATATATATATATATATAATATATATATAATATATATATAATATATTATATATATATATATATAATATATATTATATATATATATTATATATATTATATAATATTATAATATATATATATATATTATATATACTATATATATATATATATATATATATATATATATATATATATATATATATACACGTTTAAAATAAACTTTAAAATAAATAAAGTAGTCTCTCCTTATATATACTTAAAGAGAATGGCATCATCAAAAGGTAACGTAAGGATCCAAAAGGCAACAATTTAACAACAATTTATAGGCTAAACCATTGCGTACGCAACCAACGCTAAGCAACTTGAGTATGATCAGTCACCTTTTTTAACTTTGTCATATTGTGTAGATAAATGTACAAAACTTGTTGTACTATCACGGCTGGTCCGTTTCTGTTATTTTATTATGTAATAATGTCACTAAAAACTGAACCAATATCAGATTTTCATCCAGAAATGTGAAGAATTTTTTATCGAGCATAAGAATGTTTTTAAAGTATCGATCGTTTTCTATAATGTTTAACTCGTGCTAAGAACGAGCAGCACGAGTATAGGAGTACGCCTTTGATAATATATATATATATTAAGGGATGTAAGCCGGTACCCCAGAAGAGACCGATACCGCATACGCCATTGACTACTACTTTTTTTTAGGTGCCGATAACGATACTCGATACTATTTATTTATATAATAATTATCACACGTATTAAGATATAGAACATTTGTGCACTGCTAGCAACTCAAGATTGCATTCCCTGTACAGACAATACAAACAATACTTGTCATTTATATTTCATATTTGGCTGTGCTGCCCAAATATATTTACTTTATAAATTAAAAAAAGTACCTTTTTAAGGATAATAATTTGCAAATGATAATCACATTAAAACTTTTATGTCTCTGTTTTTATTATAAAAATTACACTATCAATTTGTGCAAGTAAAATTATTTTCGAGCTTAGCCACTAACATCCTGTTTTAGCGTAATAATAATAAAAATTGATAAGAAGATTCTTTAACTAGCTACAATTATAAAGAATAAAAATATATGAAAGAAGAGAACTCATTAGAAGCTGTCAATTTAAAATAAAAAATGCTATTATTGAAACATTACAACAGATAAATATTCTCTCTTATCAAAAAAAGAGACAGCTTTCAAAGCTCTCGAATTAAAAATTCTACAAATTGTGATGTAAACATTAAAGTTTTCACTAGTTATCTGGCGAGAGCTTGTTTCCTTTTTTGGGGTGTTTACATTTCCTCCTACTAACACTATAAATACGCTCTCTCTCGACTGTTGAGGGAGGTGCCTGAATAATTATTTGGTCTGCAAGCACTGAAATAATAATGAATTAACCTTGGCCCACTTTTCATGCCACTGAGCATGAAAGGATTCTCTTCTGTAAGCAGCATCTCATGTTTCGTAGAGCCTCATCTCCTCTTTCACAAGACTGCAATTTGAATTATCTTTCTCCTTGAACGACTGTCTCTTCAGTTTTTACGATGAGTTTCCCTGGTGTGATTTCTTTGAAAGAGAATGAGAAGTCAATGCTACTGAGGCCAATACTTATCAAAGGAGTACCGTGTCAAAATCCTCATCTTCAGTAGGTTTATTTGCTGAAAAGCCACATCAGTGTAACTATTCAGTGCTGTTGCCAGGGGTTTCAGATAAGGCGGCTTCCACTTCTCTGTCTCTTTTTTTTTTTTTTTTTTTTTTTTTCATTTGGTCCAAGTATAAATCAAAATCGGAGGATGAAGTTGAAAGCTTCTAAATATCTTACCTAACGGAGGTGCCATTTTTGTGGGGTTTCAGCTAGCTTAAGGAATTTCTTATTAGAAACCTTTTATTTATTTATTTGTTTTTTTCACAGTTGTCACCGCCGCTCAAAGGGCAGAACCCTATCAAGGAGTGGGTGTTGAACGCCTTAAAAATCCATCTAACGCAAATTAGGCAGATGAGCACAGACACAGGCTTTTAAAGTGAGGAAATTAAATTGAGTAGGAACACAGATGATGGAAGAGATTTCCACAGAACAGAGGGGGCAGGAAAGAAAGAAGCACCGCAGCGCCAGTCTGGAGTTACTAACATAAACAATACTCATGTCCGACACAGCACCCCTCTGTGCTACGAGGGTGTTCGTAAGGTGGTGGTAAACGCAAGTGGATAGTTTCCCTCGAAGCACTTGCCTCTACAGTATCTAGGAAAGGATAAAGCACCAACATCGCGCCGCAAATATAAAGGGTCAAGTGAACTAGAAAGTACACTGGGACAGTTTATAAGTCTTTTGGCTTTGACTCGACCTATCCAAAAGCCGGATGAAACCAGATTATGAGAGCAGATACTCCATACAAGGGTGGACGAGACCCTTGTATAGGTGGAGTACTGAGAAGAGGAAAAAAGTCTCGCACTCTAACAGAACCCAGTTCTCTTTTGAGGCCGGCCCTAGCACCAACTGTGATTTGAGGTTTTTCAAAAATTTTTTTGTTAATGTTAAGGCCAAGGATGTTTTATATTGTCAACAGGAGGAGACGAAGAGAACCGTCGAAAGATGATAGAAAAGTTAAGTGCCTTAGAGAGAGAGATTTGTAGAAGTTGGGGTTTTTAAAGAATTAAATTTCAACAAGCTTGAGACGACCCAACTCTGAAATTCTATCCAGATTCAGCGAGAATAGAATCGGAAGATTAAAACGAGAGGCAATTCTTAGAAGTAAAAAGAGGGGCAGAATTTGATATGAGTTGAGAATGAAGGGTCAAGTCATCGAACATATGAGTGGATAGAGTTAGATGTGCAAGGGAGAAGACATTGATGAAAAGCAGGAATAAAAGTAGGAGATAAGAACGAACCCTGAGGAACACCACTGATTGACAGAAAAAGAGAAGTCGCCCCATCAACAACAGCCGACCAGCCGATTTGAAAGAAAGCTTAGACATAAGTAAGCAAAGAAAGGAGGAAACCAAAGGAGGGGAGCTTGGAGTAGCAGTGACGCGTGCCATACTCCGGTCAAATTCTTTGATATGTCAAGCGCCACCACACAATCTTCCCCGTAGTTCCTAAGGAGGGAAACCATAAATCTGTTAAATAGGAAAAGTATATCGCCAGTAAATCTCGAGCACCGAAAGCCGAACTGGTAATCAGAAAGAAGGGAAATGAGATTCCAAATGGTCTAAAAGAAGTGAGAGTTGAGAAGGGTTTCAAGATCTTAGAAAGAATACAAGTGAGAGCTATAGGCCGATAGTTTAGAAGGATCAGAGCAAGCATCATTTTTCGGATAGGTTGGACATATCGCGCTTCCAACCACTGAGGGAAAGTGCTAGTATTGAGGTGCATAGAGAATAAGTTTGAACGAGGGTGGGGGTCCCAGCACGGAAAGCACACCTCCTCAAAAACTCTCGGAGAAGGAATCGGCCATCCGGTGCCACCGCCTTCCTACGTTCATAGATTTCAGGAGCTCATTGACCCGAAATGAAAATACAGGTAAAGGCATAGGACACCTGAAGAGAGTGAAGGAGGAGGAAGAGGATACCAGAAATCGTCCAGGGTTGAATTAGAGGAAAATAGGAGGCCAAAGAGATAATTGGCCTTTTCAGTTGGAGTATTAACAACAGAATCATCACAGCGAATAAGAGGAGGAAAGGATGATTTACAAAAGTTGTTAGAGATGTTTTTGGCAAGAGGCCAGAGAGTTTTGTCAGTAGGAGAACCAAAGGAGGTCACAGCGCATTTTTCACGTCCTTACATGAAAGTCCGCTTTTGCGCCTCGTCCACGAAAGAACGTAAATCCTCGCAACGATTCTAGCTTTGAATGGCAAAATTGGCAAGAGTGAATAGGAAGAACAGAAGATTATTTTTTCCAACACCGATAAGTATTGTCTTCCTATGCGCGTGCTGACAGGGAATCACATGCATGATCGATACCATGGATTTGAGGCGAGGAAAATAGATTTAGTCCCAGAAGGAATGAACCTGCTCATCCCATTACAATTACAGTTCCCACTTTACGCAGAATCGAAGAGTCCTTAAGAAGTCAAACAGCTTCACTTCAAATTCATAGTTAGCGGTGTAGAAGCACGCAATTGCCTCCCCAAAACCGGTCCGAGTACAAGCTGCCAGAAAAACCGCATACGACGACAAGGATTCAGATGTTTGAGAGCAAAACGTATTTATAAATAAGTGACTATCACGTCTGTGGTCAGATTTACCCGCGTAGGGTGCGAAAGGTGGTGTATTTAATAATAGAGAAGGCACTAAGTGGTGAAACAATGGTCAAGTGTGTTCAAATGAATCGGTTGGGACGATCCGAATGTGTGTAGGTTACTTTAATTCAGTTCTCCAGATCGTGAAGAAACTGATGATTCGCTTCCTCCCAACTAATCAGTACGAAGAGGAACCCAACAATTAGTTTTGGTGTACATTGAAATTTCCCTAATTAGAGGACCTCCAGTCACTTATGGATGAAGAAAGATATCCGACAGTCGTCGTGAGAAGTAGTAAGGTAATTCACACACAGAAAAGGTCATGATAAATTCCTCAACATTCATCTCTTTTACGGAGACAGTAGCAGAAAGCATCAGACATATTGTAGTAGAAGGAAAAATATTTTAAGCCACAGAACATCGAAGTTAGGAGACTTCGAGATTCTCGAGACGTGTTAAAGGAATGTTTATATTTACAAAGGCACTTACTCTACCCTTCAAACTGGAAATTATAAATAATTATAGTTTTTAATATTTTAAACGAGTTGAAGGATGAATTCTTTAGCCATCCTGGGTCTCAGACAAGAGCTATAAAATTAGGTTTAGAGTTAGTGAGGTAGTATTCCATGGATGCAGATTTAGAGTGCCAAGCCAATGAGGTGTTGGTAAAGTCAAAAAGAAGCCACGCCTGTGCAAATCTGCTTCATACACGCACACGCAATCAACAAAAAAAAAAAAAAAAAAAAAAAAAAAAAAAAAAAAAAACAAACAAATGAAAAAGCCAAAGGAGAAATGAGGAAAAATTATTTCGTACGACTAAACACCTAAATTTTTAAAACGATCAGCAAATCCTTATTTTACAGCAAATATCATAAATATAAATAATCCAGAAAGTTTAAAAAACACTCACGCACTCACACGCGTCTATTAAATAGTTTGCATAACAAAAAAAAAAAACAATGCAATTATCAACTTAAAAAAATCTAGAAATACATCTTTGTATAAATCCTCATAATGAATACCTGGCCCAATAGGGACTCTAAATTTATTGAGCGCTAAAAGACCAAGTTGGAGAAACGCCTAAAAAATCTAAGTTTAAAATGGAAATCGAAGAAAACAAACATAACTAGTATCTCATCAAGAGCCTAATTACTAATCTAATTCGTAACTATGATTTATTATTGAATTCTAAAAGTTTCCCTCATAATTTTTTCCACCCAAAACAAGTAAAAGTAATCGGGCATTAAGTATCGCCATTATTAACCGATCACCGATACCGTGGATATTTCCAGCGAATACCAATCAAAAATGGCCGATACTACCCATATACCGATAACCGATACCGATACTATCGGTAAATTTCTTCACACCACACTTCACATATTACTATTATTACTAAATATATTATTAATCTTTTCCTTATATATAATTATATAATATAATCATAATTCTATTATACTTATCTAAGTAATCAACCTAGCCAATGCCCCAATAGATATATTAGTATCCATTACTTGTAACTACATATTTTGAAATGACTTGGTTAATGATAATTTAATAGCAAGAGGACATTTAAAAACATGGCTAGTGGCTTACCTCTTCATATAATCTTACAAACAGGTATAATCATATAATATACATAGCGTCATGTAGTTACCTACTGAGCAATACTCTAATATATATGATACATTATGTCCCTATATATAAAATCAACGCCGTTATTTAGTTCTTATTTGTATCTGGAGCTTACTGAAGAGAGCAAAGAAATCGCCAAGCCGGCAGTTTGCGCGAGCGTTCGTTTTTTCGCGTCGACAACCCACCGAAAAATCTAAGAAACTATACACCAGAATGTAAGGAATTTTCACTCAATTCTGCTCAAGGTTTTCTAAATATTCTCACCAGTGCATAGCCAGGAATTTAGCACAACGCCTTACGTATACAACAATGTAGCACATAACGAAGATTATCGACGGTCTGAATTGAATGAACTTATTCATTTAAATACTAATTATCAAACCTTTCTCCAATATCTCTAAATTTCTTTCGAGAGAGAGATAAACTCCATCACAAATGTTTGATCATCATTTATCTGTAATATAAACCATTGTGCTCTTATTCTTTTTTACATTCCTGATCTATAATCCCAAAAACCACGTACCTCATGTCCATCACACCAATAAGACTGTTTTATTAGGCAAAATTTGCTTAATGATTAAACAAAAAGAAAGCCTAGGGCGGAGAATCGCCGCCATTTTAAACCATTGGTACAAAACTTCCACATCGTAAGCTAAAACTCTTGGGTGGACATTTATCATCTCATCTCATTGAGCTAAGCCAAAATGACAAAAAGGCGAGAGAAACGGTCCTAAAATTAAAGCAAGGAATCTAAAAGTTCATTCTATCGTAAACGCTTCCGTATTATTACAATTACGATTAAAGAAGATATAACTAAAGAAATTAGTTTTATTATCGCAATCTCCACTGCGATACCTCTAACTTGGGACTAATTTCATATTTCTATCTCCTTTACTAATAATAATCATTCTGGTGTCTAAACGTCCCGTCAATCGCAACAAGTACATTTAGCTCTTTATTTCTAATCATGAATTTGGAACGGTCTTTCCATGAAGAAACTACACATTCAAAATCCCTCACACACTCAGTTCAATTTTAGTCCTTAGCCTTTATCCCTCTAACCATTTTGATAAACTTTTTTTACGTCGTTTCCTCGAGAGTAACATTATCGGCCTAAAACTATAGCATATGATGTTCCTAAACTTCCTGTTTATGCTCGGCTTTCTCGTCACATCCCTTTCAGATCCTTACACACACATCTATTCTTCATACCAAAACACATTCATCACAATGCAAGTTTTCTATATCTTTTATTAACAACACCTCAATTGGCAGTGTTTCTTTCAGATTAAAGAAAGCATCTCCAAGAACTTGAGGTCACAATCATCGTTTACAAATATAAATGGGTCGACTGTAACGTCGACTAATGTAGGTCAAACTTTCCCAAACTAAAGATGCAGAGCCACAAACAACATGGAATTCTTTTCGAACTACCTCTCCATCTTTACAGAGACCAGAGAATTTGCTCGTCGAGCTCATTAACATGACCTCAATACATCCCAACTTATACTTTCAAAATCTTCAACAAAAATTCTCACCGCTTTTCAACCAAAATGCTTACTACAGATGAAGAACTTAAAAATTATAGACACTTTATATAATAAATAATGAACATCTTAAACCTAACACTTACACAAACGATATGGATTTCTTTGGAACTCCGTGATAGTGCCTGAACATAATTGTTCTGAATACTCAGCTAGCAGAAAACGAGCAACACCCATTTTCTTATGAGGTTTACTTTGTTTTGCAAGCGCAAGAAATTGGAATTAGATGCTGTGATGGTGCCCGTCGATTTCGAGCGTATAACACACGAAAATTATAAAATAAATAAAACTTGTTTTATATACAAAAAAAAATTTATCAATCTATTGGTTGATGAAGTTTATCGATCTTCGGAAAGAAATAGATTCTAAAGCTGATTAATTTATTTAACTAAAATATTCTCAACTTCAAAAAATACGGCGTGGTAAGCCTCCACCCCCGTCATTTTTTGTTTTATTCCACATTTTTCGTAAGAACATGGTAAATTCAGCAATCACAGGAATTAGCAACTTTATAGAATTACGGAAATTCCTTACGTGTGCGTAAGACTATTTTCTACGATTTTCGCTAAGTTTATACAAAAACGAAACGCAAATTCGAGCATTTTCTTACTGTTTCGATAAGCTACAACACTGCATATAAAACGGAAACGCAAAATATAAACATAACAACAGTACGGGCCAGATAGCATACGTGAATTATCAAGACAACAAATATCTGAGACGGATATAATACGTACATATATAATAATATTATTACATTATATAATTGATTCTATACATATTATCAAGTAAAAGGTCACCATAAACTTCAGCATTGCCACTAAACACTATATATATATATATATGATACTATAATATATATATATATATATATATATATTATATATATATATATACGGTATATATATACATACTATATAATATATATATATATATATATTATATATATACTATATATGCTCACATAGATCATTCTCCTATATTATTAAACCCTATATAATCTATAAATATAATAACGCTGTTGCAAATCCATAAAACCTGATATATATACTAAATTTTCAATTAAAAATAATCAATAAAGCATATCAGAGATATAACTCTATACTACTTTATGCTATAGCTATATCTTTTTGTATAAGTATAAATATATAAATTACTGTATAATCTCTAACAACATATGCCATCACCACAAACAGACAAAAAACCGTGTAATAACGATACCATTAGTCCATAACTATAACTAATATATATATATATATATATATATATACTATTTGTTATTATCTTTATTATAAATAATATAAAAATATTTATATTAAACAACAACAAAATATAATATTAATATTTTATATTACTATAAAGTCCTATCAGTTCACATATATCTACACACACGCAGGAAACTGTCAGAACAATATTGATCACGAAGAGAATCCGAGATCAATATATAAGAAAAATTTTTTAAATCTTCTAATCTGTATCTATTTGACATGCAAAGGCGCCGAGCTAAAACCCACTTCTATCAAATCAAAACACTTTGCGTTATTATATCGTGAATAGTAGTAGATAAGCTACTCATAAAATCACCCTTCAACACATTATACAACACCACTCTAGCAAGATCAATGGCGGACCACAGTTGGCTCATCGTGCAATATATATATTAATATTAACTATCCATTTAATATACCCTTTAATAAATTATAAGGTATGTATACTTATATATTAACATATAATAGTCACTTAATACTTACTCAATCATATCGGAACTATAATATACACTATACTATATATACTCACATAAACGCTTTAATTGTACATAATATATAATAACACTATTAATTACATAATAGTAATTATATATATACCAATATATATATATATTATAATATAATATAATACTATATATATTATATTATATATCTGAAATCAATTTAAAGACGCAAAAATGTGTGGTAATCGTTAAGGTATCGGCTAAAAATTTACTGATACCGATACTACGCTCAAAATTCCCCGATACCCGATACGCACCGGATACCCGATACCATGTATCGGTGCATCACTAATATATTTATACTCAGTTATATCTATAGAATTACATTATTACATCACTCAGTTAAATCTATTATTACTATCTATATACTATACTACTATATCACTATACAGATTATTATATATATAAATACACATATTTACTTTATTATTATATATATCAATATATAAAATAATATCATAATATATATATCATATCTACCGCTCTACTACTATATATATATACTACATATTTACCTATACTATCTTCTATTTATTGAGTATATGAGTATAATTATAATATATAAACCTCTATGACACCATTGATCATCTGCCTACTCATATTATATATATCATATATATATATATATATATATATAAATAATTTAAACCTATTCACTTATTACTTTATAGACATATATTGAAGCTACACACCTAATCATAACACTAACTACACTATACTATAGGTCACATATTTATCATCCTCCTAGCATTCGATTGGTTATAACAGAATCATGAATTTTCAATCTATGGGTTGGAGCAGTCCTTTATTAATTGTTTTAAGGCTACCCAAAATGTACCAGGGATATAATACCAACTAACCTCATAAATTGAGAAGGGGTAATGCAAAAAAAACTTCAATTTTTATCTTTGAATCAGCTACATAATGTTAATTGATACAGTAAATGATCATCTAATCAATACTGGTTTAATCGAGCAAATTGTGGGGGCAAATTGCGTCGTTTTCTTGCCTAACGTAACTTGGAAATGAGTCCTGTCGTTGATATCCTTGGAGACTGCTTCGAGTAAATTCTCTGAACAGCAGCGTTGGGGCCGCCTCGTAATTGCTAGATGGATGCAGCAGGTTCATTCCAATCTTCAGCTAAATCTTTTTCTCCCCTAAATAATAATGGTTCGATGGAAGCTTGTTCTCGCGCCATTCAGGAGAAACATTGCGTATCGGGCTGGAAAAAACTCTGCATTCTCCTATCACTTCTTACTAATTTTTCATTCTTGCGCATGGACATATGGTTTTGCTAGGGATTACTATTTGGACACAGAGCTAAGTATGACTACTTTCATTAAAAAGAAGTGCGTCAACAGTTTGTTCTCTTCACCAGCATAAAATTCTCCGAGCGGCCACTCTTTGCATCCGTAAAAACACTCTCTATCACTTTTGTATAATCTGGCCTTCCTAGCCCTTATTCCACCCTGATGGTTCCTGTAGCTAACTCTCCTTCGTGAAAAGGCCATATCGTCCTGCGCGGCCCTCCCTTTTTCATCTAATTCTCCAGGATGATTCTTGGCATCTCCTCCTACTCACCCTGTCACGGTTTCCCCATGTCCTATACATTATCACACATGATCGTGGTTTCATGACATCGCTGTAAATCTATGATTGCCATGGAAGTCGCCTAGTGGCGCGGATGTGCATTCCTCCCCTGTCCTTTTTGAAAGGGATGTGTGGTCCTCTCACACTTGAGGTGCCATGTCTCTCCAAGTTTTTAAGGAGGCTACCTAGTTCGATTATTCTCTCTCTATCTATTATCACTTTGTTGTTGTTGTTGTTGTTATCACTTTGTTTGTGTTGGAAACGCGTTTTTGTTCAACCCATTCTGAAGAAAGGAAGCCTCTCCGACCTTTGTAACTATCTCCTTATTACTCTTGCATGTATTCTGTTTAAGATCTTTGAAACCATTCTTAACTCTCATTTCTTGGATCATCAGGTATCTCATTCTCTTCTTTCCGATCATCAGAATGGCTTTCTACCCTCGAGTTATACTGTAGATATACTACCCTATTTCATAGGTTTGTGATCTTCTGCTCTTGGGGAACATAGAGAGCCATATCTGGTGAATCTTTACACTATTCCTGTCTGTTGCCTTTGTCTAGCTTTCTTTCAAATCGTTCCACAGGTTGTTGTTGATTTGATTTCTTTATCCTGCCCTGTCAATAGTGATTTTCTCAAAGTTCTGTCTTATCAACTATATTCCTTTTTTTCGAAAACTATCCGAGTTGCACATTTAACTTTTTCTATTCATATGAGGATGTCTCGACACTCTTTTCTTCTACTCATTCCAAATCTGTTCCCAGGATGAAAATTGATAAGTTTTATATTTGAATTATAAACTTTTATTCCATAGTTATAGGAGATTCATGGTATCCGCTTTGTCAGGCATAAAACAGCATGTAGTATTTGGCAGATGCAGTTGTGCTGATATTGATATACACGGATATCCGCAATACTTTATTTGGATAGTAGTAAGGAGAGGAACCTTGACAGATATAAGGTCAAGTCATATCAGCAGCTGACTTTAGAATTTCCCCGCCTTTTTTGGATATGCGGTGATTTTTTCCAGATGGCAAAACATTCGGAACTGTGCGACGAACCTGTTTAGTGGAATGGACCAAAGCTTTCGGATCTTCAGCATCCGGAGCCCAGAACCGAAACCAAATAAAGAACTGGATTCGAAGAAAAAAAAGCTTTTGACCCCTTGCATGTGTTGAAAGAGAAATTCTCCATGGTTGCACGAAGACATTTGTTTAAAGTTTTTTTTTGAGGTTCCTGGAAAAGACTATTCTTAATGTTTCAAATATCATTAGACCTAGCCCACCACAAATGGGCGACTTTGGATTTTCCTTGGTCTTTTTAAAGTTTTCAAAGACCACTGGGTCATTTCTGAGAATTTTTTTTTTTAATTGTTAAACAAAAATTAACAGTTTTTTTTTATTATTTAAATATTAATTAAAAAAATTCATAATTTAAAATATTAAAAATTCTTAATTTTTATACTTACAAATTGGCAAAATTTTTTTTATTCACCTGAAGAAGGAAAGCAGGTAAAGCAGATATCAGAAAGGCAGTAACGCAAATTAGCCAATCCCACCTCTCCTACCTCTCTCTGATTCAATTTGAGTTACATGTCATAAATATTTTCTCTTTTAAATCGTGCCAACTTAATAAGTTGATATCTTGTTTTCCCTAAAACGTTCTATGTTTAACATTTATATTCTGTCAATAGTATTTTGTTGACCGATTTTTTTAACGCCTGTTCGACCTTAATAATATTGTATATCACATTTGCCTTCAAGCTATAGGCTGCGATCATTCTTTACATTTTCATTTTAACTTAACTGACTTTTTTTTTATTATAACAATCTTTATTTAAAAAATTTAAAAATGTTAATGTCAAAATATGTGATTTTTGTTATTAAATAATTAAAAAAAAATTAATTTATTTTAAAATTTTCGTTTGTATTGATCCTGAAGAAGTAAAGCAGTTAAAGCCAATAATACATTAAAGCAGAGATAGTAACGCAAAATTATCACAGTGCCTACTCTCTCCCACCTCTTTTGATCAATTGATTCATATCATTCTTTGGGTCTTCCTTTTGTATTAAAAACACAACCACAAGATAAGTTCTTTGTGTAAGAAAAGCTAAAATAGAAAAGAGTTATATTGTTAAATTCCACATTGCAACGCTCTAACATGAAATATATTGACAAACATTTTAACCACTGCTTTCAATGTATATTTGCTGAACTTAAACATATTTTTACCGCAAGAAACTTTAAAATCTGAGAATTTTATATATGGTATTACAAAAGCATTGCACAAGTAGCAAGGTCTAACCCTTTCAAGAACCATGGACTCATCAAAGAAAATTATGCAGCGCAACAGTGACGCATACCAGCTGCATTCTTGTTGTTGACATGTATATATAAACTGTGGTGCATACCAACACTAACAGAGGAAACTTTTAAAAGGTTTCATCAAGTTACTATTACTTACTATAATCTATGAGATGAATTATTGGTCGTAAGTAATCTTCCGACTCTCGACGGCGGAGTAGTATGATACTCGGTTAGTCTTGCATCGAGTCCTATGGAGGTCTCGGCTCGACGCATGTGTTTTTTCCAGACTGGCAATTCACTTTATATCTTTTAAACACTCTCCTCTCCAGTCTACAGTATACTTCTTATTAACCTTATTGTACAAAGATAAAAAAGATATGAACAAATGTAAAGGGGTTAATAAAACACATTTTACTATTTCCATTTTTATTAAATCAATAACCTGGAACAGAATATATCTACGAAGGGTTTTAAGGCTTTAGAATATGCAGATCTATACAGAGATCCTGTTGTCGTCTCTGTCTATCACATACACTCCATTTCTTTATAACAGATCGCCCCTTAACGCGTCGACCTGTTCCTCATGGCGATTCGCCGCTGGCCTTCGGCCTGCGCGCTGCGCTATCTCCGACTTCAGCCGGGCGGGGCCGGGCCGGGGTTAGACTCACCATTAGAAATTTTAAGTCAAAAACACTGAAAGTCTTAAAACTTAGGATGAAAAAAATATAATTTCAATAAATTATAATTTAATTATAAAAAAAAGGAATTCATTTAATTAATTCAATTAATAAATATCTCGAAAGAAAATTTTTAGAAAAATGATTTTCTTGGAGAAATAAGTCGATAATAATATTAATATATATATATATATTATAATTATAAATAATATATATAACTATTCATATAACTTATATTATAACTTATATTATATACTTTATATTATATTATAATATAGTATATATATTTACGTATATAGGCTTCATGTACAAAATATACAATTTAGTATATATTATATATATATATATAACCGCTAATCTCGCAGGGTATTTACCCTAGTCGCATTAATAATTTTAAGATGACTACTTGTCGTAAGTGATATATTACTTTTGAGAGGGAAGCCCTCATGAATTCCATTTTTTAGTATTACATGCTTTACTTTCACTTCATTTAGTACGTGTCTCAAGTGAATTAGCACAATGGCTTTCAAAACAGTTAAAACACCTTTTTTTTTTTAATGAAATAGATTTTAAAGAAGGAAACTCATTTTCGTTCCCGAACCCGCCGAAGAAACCTCTTCAGGCTAAGGACTGGATTTCTTTCTTGATCTTCATCAGTTCAGGTGTGTTTCAGTTGGTCTGCTTTTTTCTTCATGGTGTTGTTGAAATATTTGATGTTTTCAGATATTCATTCTGTATAAAATCTATCTTAACTTCACAAGGGATGTTTATTTAGTTGGTACTATTATAAACTGCAAACAAGGGATTACATGATTTGCCGATGGTTCGTGTGATTTATATTATCGATCATCTTTTACTTGTTGGAGAATCTGACCTAGCACCGTGGCCTGTGTTCACTCCCTCATGACTGTTAAAGCTGAATTATGAGAGTCTTGTGCAGGTCATCTGTATGTTGAATTTTTCTTCTTTGCAAAACTATGGTTTCACCTATATATGTTTTATTTGCAAGTATTGCAGGGATGTGATATATACAGCTTTGCGGGGAATTTTCTTTTGCGTTTTAGAGGTCGGCGGCAACTAGTTTTAAGGTGATGTATGTGATGGAATAGGGTAATAGTTTTTTTTGGTAATATTGTGTTTACGACACTATAACATATGGTAACATTGAGGAATGGCTAAAAAAGTATGTGTTAGCTATTTTTCCGGGGGAAAGTTGCTTTCCGAGTACCCTCTTTTTAGCTTTTGTTAAAGTGCTTTTGTGATGAAAAAACTCAGGATAGTAAAATGATTTGAAAGTATTGTGGATGTATAGCGTAGTTTCCTTATAGCCTACAGCAAGACCAGGGCGGGCCAGAGCCGATATACGGCAAAGTCACGGTAGAAATAGAAATGACCATGAACAGCCTAACTTTTTGTTGCGGTAATAATTAGATAGCCACATCGTTTAAGTAGTTTGGTTGAGAACTTGGATATTTGCTACTATATTCTAGGTAAAGTGCAAGTAATTGTTATTGACATGTCTTTTCAATCGGTATCCCCGAGGTAGAGGAGACTAGAGCCTTTGGAAAACGTCATTTCACTAAATGTCTGTGCTCTATACTGAAACTTCAAGGATTGAATAGCACGTAATATAGTTTAGGACTTCTTAGGTTGCGTGTTGTTAGAGGAGACAAAATGTCTATCTACATATCTAATCCCATAAAACTATTGCTTCACTAAAGTGATGTAAAATATCGTATAAAATTCTGTTAGTTCTATACTATATTATATATATATTATAATACTGGATATTAATATATATATACTTACTAATAAATATATTACTATATTATTATATTATTATTACTTATATATATATATTGTTTACGAGTATGGCAGACATCGCCCCTTCTCACCGCCCCCCCCCCCCCCCACCCCCCCCCCGCCCATAACCCCCCTCCCCCCCCCCCCTGTGAGCGGATCCCATACATCAGGCACCGGACGATTTGTTGTGTAATATCTTGCCTATTACAAATGAAAGAAGTTATTTAGTCAATCTGCAGAGATATGCCTTCCGTCTTCATACCCATTAAAACAGGCTCATTAATCTCTAACTAATCCCGCAACATAACTCCTTTAATTTTTAATGAATATTTACAACACACATTTATTTATTGATTATATTTAAGAAAATCCTATACCAGTAAATATATATGGAACTAACACCGAATATCTCACTATCATATTTTACCCCACCCTTTATTAAAACAATAGTTTATGGGTTAGATATGCTAGATGACATTCTTTGGTCTCCCTCCCTCACCATAGCACCAAACCCTAATGATAGTCCGAAGAACATATATCTAAACTCTATTTCAATCTCTTCAGTTCACGTATACCGAGTTAGTTATATAATACCAGAATATCCTTTCATCTACGATTGATGACAAACATCCCTATGTTTCTTAATCCACAATAATAATCTTTCAACTGTCGATAATTACCTCCTTAATCACATGTAATGCTTAAACTTTCGTTAAACTTTTGACTTAACCAAATTTTATACTAACTATCATTAGAAAAAGAGTACTCCGAAGTGCTATTCCTTCAAGCCATTCATCATTTGAAATTATTTGGTAAATCTTAAAACAGTTTTGATTTTTTTAACGGTATTTTCACGCACTTTTGAAAACAAAATATTATAATGCTGTTTCTATATGAACTGAGCCCATTATCTAAATAAATTAAAGCCCCAGAAAACGAAATTTATTATTGTTTTAGGTTCTTAAAGTTACGTTGCTCTGAATCGACCAAATATATTCAATACATTTGTGTGTTTCTTTTACAT
>JABUQX010081713.1:0-23196 GCA_015478945.1 Trachelipus rathkii
TTTAAAATGAAATGTTAATACCCTACCCAATTATTATCTGTTATAAAGCCGGTAAAATTTAGAACAACAACAGAAGTCACAAATAGCAGGTGATAGAATGATAGTTATTTTCATCACACTTTAGAATTTGATGAAGAGTACTTAATTTCATAGCCTATTAAATTAATGGAGAGGTATAAAATTAGATAATATAAAAATAGAATATAAACAGGATATATTATATTTTGATAAGAGTTAGTATAAAGCGTATGTTATAATATTTGAGTAACTAAGTTTTTTGAGTAAGATCAACATAACATGAGATAAATCTGTCAAGAACCATACCTTATACACATTTTTAACATAGAGAAGTTAAAGTTGCCAAACGTAAAATAATTTTCAATATTTTCTATTCAATATAATTCTTGCATTTATATAAAACTATTTAATATTTAATTAAAATGTATCGTTATTTATTGATATTATCATATAATAGATATAATATAATATAATACGACATCAATTATAATATATACGGTTTACATCTTCAGTATAATGTTACGACGAACAATGTTGTATCAAAATATTATATATAATGCTAGTTGGTTTTATACTATACCATGATTACAGTATACAAAAAATATCTATAATTACTACAATTTACATACTAATATATATATAAAAAATAATTTATTTACTTTGATCAGTTATTATAATATATTGAATAAGAAATATTTATAGAAAAGTTTATATAAATAAATATTTAATAATTTTATTTTTGCATAAGTTAAGCATAGTTTATAATCCGAATGTTTTTTCAAATATATACCTAAATAACTAATAGTAGTTATACATGACATCACACGCTTTGTAATTATATAAAAAATACTAAAATAAATAGCATGAATGATTAGAATTTTGCATATATATAACGTACTAGCCATGATTGTCATAAAACCTATATGATCAATATGAGTCTTATATTATTCAAACTCATCAATATATAAGTACTGCTTGGTGCAACAGAGAACGTTCAAGAGTCAACCCAATAATTTCTCTCTTAGTCTGCTTAGATAATAAATTTTGTTATATATATCAAAATATTTTATATACTAATAAATATATATATATATATATATAAATATTTATAGAGAATATATATATCTAATTTATAAATATATAATTAATTATTATTATATATATATATAATATATATAATATATATAATATAATATTAATAATATAATATATATTGTAAAGCATTAATTTTACGATGTAATATTAAGGTTAGAGTATATTAATATTTTTTATAACAATATCATAAGTTTAAATATATAGAAACCTTAAATAAAATATTAACCTTAAATAAAATGAAATAAATAATTAAATAAATAGATTAATATCATAAATTTAAAATAAGCCAGATAAGTAAGATTATTTACTTTATCAAAAAACAGATATTTGAAGTCTCATCTTTAAAATACCTAATAACTGGAGCAATTATAAACTTAGTATTTTATTGTGATCACTATTATATATAACTTCACGAATAATCAATATAGCTTAGATAACGTATATTTAAGTATTGACCTTATGAAAAACTACAAAATATCTACTCATAGTGAGTATGACTCATGGAGATGAGAAACTATATATTAATAGTATATATACCAAGATAAGGAGAACAGCATTACCATATAGTTTCATTGAAAAGTAGGTAAATATAAACCTAATACTATACAAATTGTAAATAACTTAATAAGAACTAGCACTAACGTGAACTCAAATGCATATATATACCGATAGAAATAGTTTTTCTAGATAGTTATCTCACTAGATACACTATAGGGAGTTTCGAATACCAAAGAAAAGTAATATAAATATGTATAGCTAGCCCATAATTAAACCAAGTAGACAAAAATTACCTATACCTATATACGGAATGAGATAACGGTAGAAAGTGAATATTATATATTATAAATAATGTACACTATATATATATAAATAAGGTATATATATATATATATATATATAATTATATATATATATATATATATATATATAAAATATATTTAATAGTACAATTATTTTATATAGTAATTATATATATATAAATATTAATAATAATAATATATTTATATATTAAATCATTTAAATATATATTAAATATAATTTAATATTAATATTAATATAATAATAAATATATTAAAAAAAGTAAGGAGGAACTTTCTATAAAGACAGCAACACATCATTAGTCTCGAGATATAAAGATATTTAATTAAGCTTTCAATAATACTCCTGCAAAACACAAAAAATTTTCTTGAAACTCAAGTGTTTTTATTCACAGAGGGTTAAATCTTACAAAGAAGTTTTTCAATCTTACATCCGAAGTAATAAAAATGGAGCAAAGAAAGTGTCAGCAGCCAATAAAAAGCAAAAGAATACAGAAAAACAGAGACGCATCCCCCAATCTGTTAGCGTATCCTCATTGCTAGAAGATAATCCTGTGAACTGTTAATCATTATATTGGCTTGCGAGAACAGGAATTAAGAGTTCATTGTTTCCAAAGGTATAGTCAAAGACACCTAATCTTATTGATTAGAGAAAGAATATCAAAGGTCTGAAAATGTTTAATTTGGAAATCAGCATAAAAGATCTACCACTGGTTTTGAAGTGCGTGGATTAAATTAGTAAAAGTTTTTCCACTAAACCTATTTTTTTGCAGAAGTCACGTAACTGGAACAATTCTTTATTTCATATAGCACCAATTCAAGTATACAAGATATATTAAGCTAGTTATAAGAGTTTTCTTTCAGATGGTGCACGATCTTCAATTTCACAACGAAAAGAGGAAGCTAATATAAATCTGACTCCCTGAATAACAGGAAAGGGCTTAGTATGCTTTATTTGTTTATGTAAAGCAGTAGGTCTAAGAATTATTAATTTCAAGCATTAATTTATTATATTTATATAACCTTTTTTTCAAATCGGGTGGAAGCTGGGTGAAAAGAAAAGGTTGGGTGGGTTGCAAAAGAGTTAATGGGTCTATATCTGATTTCTGAACTCTTGAGGTAACACAGTATATATATATATAGTTATATAATATATAATATTTTATAAAATTAATATTTAATATATAATTATAGTTATATAAATATATATTGATATTATTATGTATGTAATATATATTATTAGTATATATATTATATATATATTTAATATATATATTAATTATAATATATATATTATGATAAATATAATTAGTATATATATTTTTAAGTAGAGGTATATAATTATGTAGATGAAATATACTATAGATATAATTGATTAATTATATATATATATAGATATAATGATATATATATTATTACTTTATATAATATAATAATTAATATTGTTATAATATTATTATAGTACCTGTGGCTAAAACTGCTAAAAAATAACGCTCTATAAAATAGAAGATGAAGGGGTTTAAATTGTATATTAGCCATACTCGCTGATCTTCACTATATTAGCAATCCGCGGATAGCGATTAATTTAAACTATCCGCATGCCGCGTATAGAGAAAGATAATCACCTTAGTAACCGTAAGTTTATCAACCTGCACACATTCAAGAAAAAAAAGTATTCAGGCATATCATTTTCGCTAAAGATCTACGCCATTTATTAAAAAAAAAGCATTAACTAACTAAGAAATAATTAATGGTAATATTATATATAGGATATATATATTATTATTAGAATATATATAGTATTATATATATATATAATTATTAAGTATATATATATATAATTGTATAATATATATTAATATTAATAGATATTATATATATATATTAGTATATTAATATATATATTAAATAGTTTTATAATAATAATATATTATAAATTAATATTATATAAGTTTTATATATATATATAAGTATATAATATAGTATATATTTATATATATATATATATAATATATTATAAATTATAATAGATATATATATAATATATATAGTTACTATATTAATATATAATATCATATATATATATATATATATGTGATATTAATAGTTTATATATATATATCCTATTTTGAACAAAAATATAGATAATATATGGGAACATAAATGAACACGTCTCAGGGTAGCAAGTTTGAGTGACACAAAGAAGATGGGTCTATATCAGTTTCTGCATTTATATTTAATCCTTACTAACCTCCCTTTTGAAAAGAAAACCCTGCACAGTGGCAGTGTTATGGCGATAGTGTATATATAAGAAAAAAGAAATATCTATAATTATTATATTTATAATAATAGTAATTATATATTAGGTAATATATATATATATTTGATATAAATTACATATATATATGTATTATAAATGTTGAATATTTGACGTATATAATATAATATAATATTAGTTAGTATATTAATAATATAATATATATGATAATATATATATTAATATAGATATAGATTAATTATATGATATATATATATATATAATATAGATATATAATATTGTATGATAATATTTATATATATATATAATAAGTATTAATTATACTTAATTAGTTATTGTTTAAACGTTTATGTAGTAAGTATAGGTTATATATATTATTAGTATATATATATATATATATATATATGTATATATATTGATATAGGGTAATATTTATATTTATATATATGAATATATATATTATATTATATATATATTATATGAGTAGTATATATATATATATATAATATAATATATATTATATATATATATAGTTATATTATTATATAATATATAATATGTTTATATATATATTGATTTATATTTATATATATATATATTTATATATATATATAGTATATATATCAGGTTGTATAGTGATATAATATATAATTAGTTAGTAGAGAAATATAATTACAGTATGTATATATAGTTATATGTAGTATTATATATATATATATTATTATGATATATATATATATATTTATATTTATTGATATATATGGTATTATAATATATATAATGTAATATATTATTATATATTAATTAGTATTAGTTAGTGTATTTATTAATTACTATAAATGGGTGCAGGTATATATTAGTATATTAGTATATATATATATTATATAATTATTATATATATTGGGTATAGTGATATTGTATATATATAGTATATATATATATTAATATATATATATATATATATAATATATATATATATATATATATATATATATATATATATATATATATATGTATATATATATATATATATATAGTCTGTTTTTATTAGATATTTTATTATTATTTTAATACATTTGCAATAAAGGTTGGTAAGAGTTGCGTTGGTAAACTGCTTTTAAAACAACAAAGAAGAAAAACATTTAAAAAAAAAAAAGAAGCAGACCCTCAAAGAGCAAAAGCAATACAACAAAAAATCTGAAAAGTTTCTTCATTTGGTAGAGGTGTGAAGCTCAGTATCAAATAGTGGCATAGTAATTATACTTTGAAGAAAATATGTTTGATACCAAAATTAGGTAAATTAGATTACATCAATAACTATCACTACCAAAACTTAACTTAACCTGCCCTAAGCTATCAATAGATGTAAATATAACAATACCTACCAATACTTAACCTAAGTTAACCTAACCTAACAATAACAAAACTTAACCTAACCTAACCTTACCTATCAAAAATGCTAACCTAAGCACTCTTTACTATTTGTAAACAATTCCTACCATATTTTTTCCTACCGATATGTTAAAAAATTAACAAAAAATATAAGTAAATCTACTAAACTAATTATAATTGTACCATAGCTTCATACTGATATTATATATAATAATTATTCATGAGATATTTGAGTTATCCATATTTTAGTTGTTTTTTTAATAAATATATTAGGTGGGGTGCGTCCGGAATGGCAGTGTATTATGGGCAAATCGACAGCTGTAATTCCCTGAACGCGCTGGGGGTGATATAAATATATAGATGTTTATTATAAATACGTAATATAGGACGTAAGTTGAAGAAGGGAGTGTGTATCATTACTGAGTACTGAACTATATAATATATATATTACTACTTATTTGAATATCGGAATTCAAGTGATCAGTATAGTTATTTTAATCTGATTATATATACTCATATCAATGAGCAGAGGTTTTACCGCATTAGCAACTGTTAATAGTATACTTATTATATGTAATATTTATAATATTAAAGCATGAATTGTTGACCATATTAATATATTATATATATTAATATAGTCCATAATTTAGACCTTAAATTAGATATAGAATCTTCAGTACTATATATTGGTTATATTTATATACATATATGGTATATATATCTATATATTGATATATATATCATCTATAATAATATATATATATGATAATATATATATATAATATATATGAGTATAGTATCTTTATCTTGAGTGAGATATAGATAAAGCTCATTAACGGAAGATTGCACCCTCTCTCAACGATGGAGAGAGCAACTCTTTATATACATAATCACGTACATCATAATTATATATATAATAGCCATGTTGTAACAAAGGTTATTTACTCAACCTATATGCAATCACATACAGTGTGAGATAACTTTACCCATACATATGATATATGAACCATCATCATGTCGGTAGCTACATTTAAATATGTCATATACTTCATATATAGTTAAAGTATTATCGGTATGACACTACGCTTCGACTTTCTATATCCCTAGTAAGTATAACTGAGGACTATTATAGTCACTTGTAACAATTTATATATAAGCATACGACTCACTATAACTAGAGGTCTACAATATATGTGAATAAGGTACTTAATATTATAATACCTATAGGAAACTGAGTTCATATATTACTCGTACAGTATATAGGTCGATGTCGAAATGTGGCCAATGTAGTCATGACTACAATATAAGTTACCGGAGTAGAACCTCTTTAATAACTATACCCAATTATTAGGTCGCAACATTTGGTGGAGATATATAATATGAGGTATATATTACCTGAAACAGAGTACCTATATGTATCAAGCAACCTCACTCATCACTGCAGGTCTATCTCAGCGCGAGTAGACGTACGCTAACAATTTGTATCCTGACAGGGCTACAGATAACTCAAGTCAGTAACCCTATACTCTGACGAGAATACTACCATTTGGCATTCAGAAAATACATACTATAGAGTAGACACATCTAAATACATCTCTATCTTACAACTACTCACGTGTACGGTGACCTCTAGTGACGGAGTAGAGCCACCATGGGTTATTTGTATCATTTGCTCTCAATAAGGTTCTCACTGACATATAATCTTCAACCGTTTAAATTCTAATACAAAGAAGCTTATATTATATATACCTTTTTATCGACTATATCACTGATACCACATATTTGTAGGTTGACGTTATAATATTCATTATAACGAGTAGTAAATTATTAATCTATATCTAATCTCCCATCTATATATATATATATAACTATATAGCTCATATATATATATATATATTAAGTATATATATATATACTATCTTTAATATTATATGATATATATATATTATTAATAATATATTATTAATATATTATATTATATAGTATTATATTAATTATTACCTATACTAGTTATATATATATCTAACTCTAATAATATATTAATATATAATACTATAATATAATATATATTAATAATATATATATATCATAAGTATTGTTCGTAACACAATAGATGTTGAAAGATTATAAAGATGTTAGTATCTTAATATGATCTAAAAATGACTAGTGTAAAATTAATATTAAATATTCTACTAGTTGCAAATTTTAATTATATTTTATATATATTTTATAAATATTTAAATATATCTTTTTACTGTCTTATTTAACATTTTTGTGTGAATCATACTTATCTTCATAAATCTACTATATCTATCACGTAGTTGAATTTTTCCTACTATTTATTAATAATTGATTTAATGTTCAGAATCTCACACTTATCCTTATCCTATCCCCATTTATATTATATTTTCACATTATGAAAACATTATATATAAATATATATATACTATATATATCTATAATATATATATATATTAATATATCATATTATTAATATAATATTATATATAATAATTAATATATTAATATATAAATATATTAATTTATAGTAATATTATATATATATATATTAAATTATATAAATAATATTTAATATAAAAACTAATATTATTACGCTATACAGTATATTAACTAAAAATAAAGTGTTATTTTATCTTTCACAAGTATAAATAAATATAAAAAGAAGAGAAAAAAGAGAAAGATAAAATAAAATATAGAAGAATAAAAAACTCTTTTCTGAGTCAAGAATAAAATAGTTAGAGAGGCAAATTAAATAATTACCCTCACCATATATTATGGGGGTTTTACAGTCGAGTAAGCATCGGATTAATCAAGCAATAGCAAACACTGATGCACGCAAAAACAAACATTTAAATGGAGTAAGCCTTCAAAGAAATGAATACATGATCGCAAATTATAATTTCTCAGATATTTGAGAATTTGTCCCAGCAGATTCCTCTGAACTTCTTCAGAAATATGACTGATATATGTAAAGCACTATGCTAGAGGGTCAAAATAATTACAAGGAAGAGGTAGTGAGATCTATATAGGCTACGCCCCGTAGCGATTACACCTCTTAAAAAGTCTTAGAGAGATAGAGTTCAAGGATTGCCGCTCTTCATCCTCAAAATAGATTATTAAGAAAATATGGCTATAACGAATCTCACACTGTGTTTCTGCCGGTCACGCCAGGTATGCAGTAAGTGCTCAAAGAGGGATGTATTTATATATTAGCGAAACTCTATATACTATATATAATATAATATAATATTCTATAATATATATACATTCATACCCCCTATATATAATGCAAATCCTTATTATTTTACATATAAATTATTAGGTAATGTTATAACCATTATTATATACTATAATCATATAATATTATATAACACACTTAGTCTTATGCGTATAATATATTACGTCAATATATAGTAAACGAGGAAATGGCGTATTACGTTGCCTCTCTAAAAAGAAGAGGGCCTACTTTTTTATGAGAGAGCGCAACTCACTTCCAAGGTAACTTTATAAATGTCGAGATAAATATGTTATTAAAGACTTAAGATCCTTTCATATGATTTCGGAGACTATAAAGTACACATTTAAGATAAACATCTACTGAATTTAAATAACATATGAGAGTTAATGACTATATATTTATAGAGGGAAAATAAAGTAAAAAGTAAAAATGTATCTATATATATTTATTTTTGAGTTTATTAAAACTATATATATATAGGCTATATTAAAAAATAATGAGTAGCTTTAGGGCAATTATTTATATTTAGTTATTACATTTTTATAAATGTGATCGCATAGTTTCTAGAGGAAAGTGATCTATAATCTATGAGGAAAGTGATGTTTCTTGAATGGTTTTCATATATTATTTTTTTTTTTGATCCAGTAGTGGAGAGAGGCATTCGGGCACATTCAGAAGGGAGGTTGCTTAGCACCCTTATATATATATATATTATATTATATCTATACCGTTCACCTCATACGGGTCATTGGCCTAAATTTTGAGTCACCGACTCAACGTATTTAGCTGCGCGGGGTTCGCGGAGGGGAAAGTTTTTTTTAATATATATACACAACCAAGCTTCTCTCATCAATTTATATACATAACTCATGAGACAGATTCTAAGAATAATATAATAGAGTTTAAAAATGAGAGAATCCTTCAGAAAAAAAATCAATTGCGTATTACTCCTATAAGTTAATAGAGAAATATCATTATATAGATGAATTACAATAAATCATAATAATAATAATTATTATATAATAATAAATACCCATAATATATAATAATAAATCCAATAATTATAATAATATAATCTAGGATTACGAGTTGATAGATAACATAATCAATAATAATAATAAAAATAATAATACCTAATAAATAATATAATAATAATGAAATAATCAAATCAAAACAACAACTAATAAATATAAGTAATAATAATCAATAATAATAATAATAATAATAATCAAATAAATAATAATATAATCATAATAAATTATACTGGTCGATAGTCTGAATCATGTATATAAATACAGTAATAAAACATATAATTTTAAGGACAATAATAATCAACACTACATTAATATAAAGAATAGATAATATAATGAAGAGAGTACAAATATTAGATCATATAATCCAATAATCTATAATTCAAAGAACTTCAATAACAATTAATTATATGAGCATTAAAAATAATAAATAATATAAAATAATAATAATAGAGAATAATAATAATAGCATATTAAATAAATAAATAGTATAATATAATAATAATTTTATAATAACTGAGGAGAGCAATAGGCATAATAACTTAATTATTAGTGAATAAGTTATATTATCACACATGATAAACTCAATTCAATTATATAGTAGAGTTAAAGAGTAAATAATGATAATTACAGTAATAATCAATAATAATATAATGTTCTTTATATATAAGAAAATTAATAATCTAATAATAATAATAATAATAATAATAGATGAATATTTGGATAATAGATAATAATAATAATAATTAATAAATTAAGAATAATAATAATAATAATAATAAAAACATACATAATATATTTTTAATGAGAGTAATAAGTAGAAAGAGGACAATAACATATAATGATTTAAGAATAAGGGCGAGAATAATTAAAAAGGAATAAATTAAATTATTATATATAATAATCAATATATAATAATAATAAATAATAATAAAAGTATAATAAAATAAAATATATTAATAATAAATATAATAATTAAATAAATTAATATTAATAAATACTAATTAATAATAATAATTAATAAATAATAAATATACTATTAATAATAATAATTAATTAAATATAAATAATAATATAATAATAAATTAATAATATAAATAATAATAATAATAAATAATAATTATAATAATAAACGAAATAATATGAAAAATTAGTAATTAATTAATTAATAATTAGTAAATTAATTAATATGATAATAATTAAAATAATATAAATTAATAATAATTAATTATAATAATAAATAATATTATATATTAATTAATAATAATAATAAGAATAATTAAAATAATATAATAAATAATAAATATATAATAAGATTATATTAATCAATAGTTACCCTATTCTTAAATGCATGGGAAGGATTGATATTTTCTAATATTAATTTACAATATATTATTTATTTACTTAAATATATAATATACTTAAATTATATAAATATTCTTAATATAAAATAATACTTATTTATATTCCTATGAGACGTATCTAAAATTCAAATGAAGTATATCAAGAATGAAGTATAGTATGAATCTTGCTATAATATAATATAAATATTCATTTATAAATAATAAATAAATAAGAAAAAAATAATAAATGCTAACCACATTTATCTCTATTATTTTTATACTTTTTAGCTAATTTTTTAGTTATCTGATATAATTTCCCAAAAAAATTAAAACTTTATTAAAATTTCAAGAACATGATTGAAATATAGCTTAATCTTAAATTAATTAAATAATATAAATCATATAATACTTATGCAAATTAATTAATAGAAAAATTGCACATATTATATACAAAATTTAATCCTGAGAATTCGATTTTGTTTATCTTCACTATCGAAAATTAATTCACACTATACTACGAAATCTAAACGGGTCCAACCTCTCATTATATAAATATGTCCATATAAATATATTATATTTAAATGCACGTAAATCACTCTCTAAAAATGCTATTATTTATAAAATGTAATTTTAACAATTATAGTTGAAAATTGAAATTTATGAAGTATTCAAACTATTATAGGGATTTTTATATTTAGATTTAAATATTAACAATATAATATATTATTATATTTACGGGTTGCAAGATTAAATTTAATTTCTTAAATTTTTTTTACTATAATTGTTTATATTTTACTATTAAAACGCATTTTATATATTTAACTTTAATTTATATATATATATACTTAATAAATATATATAAATATTTATTTTCATTATATATATAATATAATTAATATATATTTATATATATATATATTATATATATATATAATATATTAATATTATATATATATATATAATTATATATTAATATATATATAATATATATATATATATATATTATATATAAATATATAATATATAATATTAATATATATATATACATATATATATATATATAATATATAATATTAATAATATATATATATATAGTTATTAAAAATATATATATATAATATACTTAATATATATATATATATATAATATATATATATAATATTATAAGAGGGAGTGAATAATATTATGTCGACTAAGATCTACGGACTATAGTAAGTGAGAGCCCGGCCGGGACCAACAGTAGTATTATCGGTAATGATATATTACTTTGTTATAATTTTCACTATAACTAATATATATATATATATATATATAACCATATACATCCTAAAAATTATAATATACTTATAATATATTATATATATATATATATACACTTAATATATTAATATATATATTATATATAACATTAATATATTATATATTTATAACTAAACATATCTATCACTACAATATATCTTATTTACTAGGCTGTATTCTTCTATTCTTGTGAATATATACTATAATGACTATATTTATATTGTCTTCTTATACAGTTATTCGAGGTAGTGATGTAAATCAGTTTCTGAGAGTAAGAAAAAATACACCTACATAGTAGTCTAATATATAATATATATTATAGTAATAAAATTATTTATTATTGTCCATCTATTGAGCTCATATATATAAATCATATATATAAGATTATAAGTGAAACTAATCACAGCGAGTCCGCAATTAGGTGCAACTAAAATATTGCTGTGTCACAAAATGTCCGGAGTATGGGGATATTATTTCATGCAAATTCATTTCCTATGATGCGACATACGTAACATTCAATTTGAGCACATATCATATTTTGGCGTGGGCAAATTCCATCCTTGAAATCGCATTGAAGTCCATTTCTAAACAGAGATATCACTTTGCAACTTCTCAATAACTAGCATAAGGTTATATATATAACTTATTATATGATTACTACTCAAATGAGCTCACTTATATTCACACCATCATATAGTATAGATATATTAAATCAATATGATAGGCTATTTATCTGACTAGTACTAATAAATATTAATATATATTATTAATATATATATTAGACAATTATAACACTATTATTACTATATATATATATATAGTACACTATGATTTAACTATATTATATATAGTATATATAATATATATACAAAACCCCCCCTCACCTCCTCTATAACCTATATATTTATATATATAATATATATACTATATACTACCTATATATATAATATATATTCTAACATCTCTCTCAAATATAACTATTATAATATAAACATAATTAAATTATTAATTCAATAGGCCTATATAAAATATACCAATAAATTCATAATAATTTATAAGAACTCAACCACTCTAATATAATAATCCATTCAAATAAGATAAATCCGATAATATCACTATTTAAGAGTCGAATATTGTCTTTATCACATTGTTGACTCAAGCTGACTGAGATGGCACACTTCTCTCGTCCCAGAAACAAACTGTAGTTTATTGTGACACTGAATATAAAAACTTACACTCAAATCCCCTACTGTGTTCTTTCTATGACGTCACAACTGTATCTCCTGCTTGAGGCGTTTCTTGTCGAGATCAGTCTTGTCCCAAACATCATATTCATGAATGTTCTTATCTTCGATATATCTCTCGGTTATGACTGCTATTCTCTGAGCTAGAACCTGATCACAGTGTTCCACCTTCTTCGACTAGGCTTTTTGGTGTAATATATTGAGAGCATGTTACATAATTAATGCTAGAACAGTCTTGGGCTCTCGGTGATACACACTGTGTACCATTTTGCCGCATCGGCTTGTTTGTAATTCTTAACTTTAATTATACTAGTGTGGCCAGCAAAAGCGAGAAGAGTTTTTACTTTGAAATCCTTATTTAACTATGCTAAGACACAAAAACCAATCCGCTTCTCCTCTCTTAAAAATCTGGGGAAACACTCTCTCCTAAACATCAGACCTGAAATCTGTCTATATGGTTTAGATCCATATTAGATTGCTAATCAATAATATGCCTGGTGCTTCACTTATTTGCACACAGTATATTTTTAACACTATCGACAATCCTTGTTTTCCATGAAATGTTCACTTAATGTACTATTGAATAAGATTCCTTTAAAACCACAAAAAGCCTTTCTGAGACTAGTTCATATTGGATGAGTAATATAAGTGATCCTCTCCAATCTCTTGTATTAAGTGTAAAAAAGCATTTTATCTAGTAAACTACATACTACAAGAAGGTTATTAGACTAGGATTCACTATAGTACAATTATTGTAATATTCTAGTTATGCTATAAGAAGGGTTAAACTCTCTTATCGCTCTCGTGTATTGAGGTCTGCCGATGGAATAATTAGAAAAGTCAGGACACCGTTGTTATATTTTCAAATTAGAAGTAATAATTTTAAAAAAAAAGAGTGAAGCAATTATTTTAAATATGAGGTGATTTTACTTATAATGATTGGGAATATGAGATTTAAATGAATTATTATATATAATGTGCCTGCAAATATTAAGGAGAACCCACAAAGATATGGAAGCCCCTTAGATGATGTATTAATTGAGAGATTTTTTTATTTTTTTCCAATAACGGAGTAATGAAAGTTTGATACTTTGATTACGAAGCCTAAGATATAAGCACATATCCATATTGAGATTCAAATTTGAAATCGATATTGTTAAGTCAATTTTTCTAATCAGAGATATCACTATTGCCAGCTTAAACAGGCAAATGGTTATTATAATATAATATATATATATATATAAATATATATATATATACATACTTATATATAAATTCAGCTCCAATAAGATAAAAATATATATATATACCCCCCTCAGCAGCCGGCGTATACAAATAGGTGTACTAGCAGGGTAAGGACCCTATGCTCATCAAGCCCAAATTTGTTTTAGCTCTCTTTTCTAAATCGAGGAGACTACTATTATAAATGGTCACAAGTAAAATAAAATTAAATATAAAAGAATATATATATATGAAAAAGTGAAAAAAAGAAAACTGATTTATAAAACTTCATTAAAAATTTTAAAACGACAAATAATCAACCCTAACTTTAGATATCAAACAATTAAATACAAGACACTCAATTCCTCGGGATAGAGACTTAATATTCTATAATTGGTGAGCAATTTTTCGGGCATTCGCTACTCTGTACCTAAAGAGTAAAATTGGAAAAGCGGTGGGAGGTAACGGTAGACTTCTTCATATTTCATATAATAATATAGGAAAAAGCAACAAGCGTCCATTGAGCCCTGTGTTGCACTCAGTTGAGCGAAAAAATATGCAAATTTCGCGAGTAACAGGATAACTTTGCTCAATGAAAATGCATTTAGTCTAATAAATAATTGAAACATACTGGAATGATGAATCTCTCACTCTCTCTCCTCTCTCCCTTCGAGGGCGTCACATCCTTCAAAGACTTCTCCTTCACGAATCTCTCCTCTCTCATAATCATCTTCTCTCCTTAATCTTCTCCATCAACACTCCTTCCTCCACCGCTCGAATCCCTCCCAAGCAACCAATCCCCTCTCTCTCTCGTTCTCTCTCTCTCCTGAACCTTCTTCTCTCTCTTAATATCTTTGTAACATTTTCTCTCTCTCGTTGTTCGCCATTCATCTCCTTTCTTCTTTCTACCTCTCGCTCACTGTCCTCTCTCTCTCTATTATCTATCTATCTATTTATCTATCTATACTATCTATCTATCTATCTAATCCATCTTGTACGATTATTTTCACTTATGCATGGTGGGACAGAGTGAACATAATAATGCTTGTACCTCTATAGTTTGCTCATGAGCTTAAGTTTTTGGAAGTGATGAGCAGTGAGAGGTAGCATTGTGCTTTATTGAAATTTTAATATATTATGTAACATTTTTATTAATTAAGTGTTCTTTAAACTTTCATATCCATTACATTACTAGTACTTGATATATTGAAATTCTGTAGGTCCTATGTCAGAGCTTTGAGTCAAATCTTATGCATATAAGTACACCATAATAAACTATTAGCCTCTATATATTATTTCCAAGAAAGGACGTGGAAACAAAATATTTAAATTTCATTTCAACTCCAAATATAAATAATAAGTGACGCACTTTGCTTTAACATGTAATTGAATTTTCGTTATTATTATACTATATATATCAATCTTAAAATACACTCCCTATATACTATATACCTAATATATATTATATATATATTATATATAATTATCAAATAAAATACTCATATATACTAGCTACCCTATTAATAATATATAGGAGGAGAAATAACTCCAAATAAAAACATATACATCATAATTCATAACAATAAATAAAAATGACTAAGGGAAACCATAAAATAAAATACATTAGAATATATATTAATATTCCTTTAATAAAAATGGTTAGAAAACTGGAATAATTGAAACTCATATTACCAAAACAATCTTCACGACATGCTTTCGGTACGCACAAAAGCTATCCCTGAGGTTATTATCTCTCCTGCCTTATACACTATATTATACACGTTAAAATATATAACACAAAATACATATTTAATCTATAAATTTTACTATACTTAGAGCAAACCTATATCTTTACTCAAACTAATCATATCACCTAATAGGGATCTAATATATATATATATATACAAGAAAATCCCATATTATAAAAAATTACAATATATATTATACCAACTTATACTCATATATATATATATCCTGAGAAAATGTTAATCCCTCACTGTCAATATTCTAACAAGACTACAGCTGATAATATGCATTATTATTATCCAGTCCGAAAAACTCCCGTCCATCCATATTACTACTATATTCATATATTATTATAATATATTACATAGCCTATTAATTGATTAATTATTTTTAATTATTATATTTGGATTATTATTATTATTATTAATTATCTAATTTGTCTGTGAAACAAATTTATTCTTCCTGAATATTTTCTTAGAAAATATTTAACATTATTTTAATTATTATTAATATAAACTTTTATTATCCCATTCATTTTATTATTCATTAATTCGAAACATTTCACTCTAAAATTATAATAAATACTATTATCTATTATTATTATTATTATTTCTTGCTTTATTAATTATTAATTATTAAAATCATCATTGCATTTCAGTGATGCAATAAGCGCTATATTATTAATTTGTACTTCTATAATTATTATTAATTAAATCAACTTACTATTAATTATTTCATATGTAATTCTCATATATTATTTCTTATATTATTTATAATTATTATTATTAATTATTATTATTTACTCTAAAAAATAATACTAATTCATTATTCTTTATATTTACAGTTAAATTTTATGATCATGTTATATTTAATCACTGGGAACACTGCACATTATTATATAGTACTATTTTCCTGTAATTTATTATGTGTCAATCCTGGGAAAGGTAAGTAGCTGGCTAAAATATTATTATAGCAGATACTCTCACTTATATTATTATTTCTATTATTTATTATTATTATTGAATATAATACAAAACTCCATCTAAACTCATTATTTTGAAGTTCATTTAATTATTATTATTATTATTACTCTAAATTATTTTATTATTTATCTATTATTATTAAAAGGTTATTATTATAGGTATTATTTCTATTATTATTACAATGTGAGAGTTATTAATTAATTATTATTATTACTTAATCTTTTTAATATCTATTATCTTATATATTACTCTCACTTATTATTATTCATTATTATTATTATTATTACTTATTATTATTATATATTATTATATATTCATACACATTATTATTATTATTTCACCTTGATTTCATAATACTTCCATTATTATTATATTATGACGTTTAAAGGTTTCTGGCTTTTGAAAAGAGTATCCTCAAGCAACCATATATTATATTACGACCGCCATTGAGGCTCTCTGCTGGAGTCTTATTATAAAACAGGGTTGATTCTTGGGAGCTAAGGGTCTTATATTAGAACTCTCAGAATCGGAAGTGTTCGCACGTGTCGTTCCCACTGACTAACAGCAGCGGAGAGCGCACGACAAAGCTGTGTTTGATAATTACCACCAGAATGAACGGACGCCTATGCAATCAGTCATCAAAGCAATAACTATTAACTAAAATTTTTGTAAAACTTTTAATGATTCACAGTAGAGTTAGTAGATTTATTGCGAAAGAGTTCATCTCACATGGCTTTATTTTTGTCTATTCCAAGTCCGCGATCTTATATAAGAAGAATAGGAATTGACTCATACATAATGAAGATTGTAGAGAATGGTTCCGAATGCACTTTCGGACAAAATCCATTAACTCCATATATTCAAATGTTCATACAAAATTTTCCTGGAATATCTCGTGATAAGAGCGCTTAGTTGAGAACACCATTTGTGAGATTGAACAACCAAACCACCTTGGTCCACAAAAATATATGGAAAGATTATAATATGACCGCACTAGGCGATTACGAGAAGACTTTCTTAAGCATCTTCACTCTTTAAGTATATGAGCGACACACTGCACTTAAACACCTGGGAGATAATGCAATTCCTAGAATCGCTACATGTTACTGCAAGGATAGCACTAAGATTCCTCGTAGCTCCAATAAAATCCTGGTTCGTGGACTCAGATATGTGTTTCCTACAGGGATCTGCTTTGCGGAGATTTGTTCTCTATCATCTTGTTTACATTACGACCTGCACATACGTCTCTTTCCTACCTGCTGGTGTTGGTTTGCCGGATCGATGCCGGTTCTCTCCCTCACAAACTTCCGATGGCGTGAAAGACAAGATGCACGAGTGTAGTATCAAGCACATAATTAGAATAGGCAACCCCTTATATAAGACGCGCGATATTTACTCCACAGATTGAAGAAAACACAGAGATGATAGCTCTTAATACCTAGTAGGACACACACACTTACATTACGAAATTGTCTCCATGGGTGGGGGTCAACTCACAGTGGAACTATCTATGTTGAACGACTTGATTCTGATCTCTATGAGTTTGACAGCCCAAACTTTTAAACATACAAAGGGAATTTTATTCTCCTGATAGAGTCACGTATATAATGCTTCGCCGATTTACCTCCAGTACAAGGTCAGTCGTTGAAAGAAGTGAGATGTTTATGTAAATAATATAAAGACTTTTCTATTAGCTGGGATTAATCTGGTCATTTAAGAAAGTATTATGTATTTTTGAATGTATTCAAGATACTCTTTCATTGTATTTTTTCCCTTTCAACGTACTGCCCCAGCTACCTGCCTCTAGCCATCTGTCTCCACACCGGGATGGGTTATGAGATTAAGCCCCTCAACATGTATCCGCGACTGGTGTCTCACGTTTTTTTTTTTTGCCTCAGGTCTATTAGAGAACCAACAACCCCACAGTCTGAAATTGTAGAGCCGCGTTCATACTGGATGCTCCTCTCACCATGAATCAATACACGCATCATTAATCGGCTTCGAAAACAGCAGATGTTATCAACCCTTCCATAGATCAAAAGATTAGCTTTATCGCTAAGCAATCAGCACATATGTACAATGTATGTTCTTTTCTGACCGCTTTAACGACTGTCGGCGCTTAATGACATCACATCTCCTGTGTGGCCTAAAATTTCCTCATATCAAAATTAAAAATCCTCCATGGGTTTTCTGAAACGCCCTAGTTACCTTTAGACAAAATAATGTACACTACAAAAAGCCAAAAATATTTCTTCTATTAATAAAGGTAGAAACTGAACTACAGAAAAACCATATTCGTTCTCTCATGGCGACCATAACTCACTAGAATTCGACAATGGTCGAATTACAAAAGAACGGCGTTCGCAAAATGCTAGTCTATGGTTGGAGCTCATTCTCCTGGGGCTCCTCATGCCGCTCTTCCACGATGTGTTTAATTCAAGCTTGGTTTACTGCAGACCTACCCGGGGACTAGGCCAGGTGAGCAGGCAAATGACATCGCTTATTTTCTTTGAATGCTTATAATTGTGCGGTCCGATCGACCCAATCCATCACTTTTACATCCACCAAACTAAAATGCACCGTATGCAGAGACGACATTAGCCTCAATGGTGTCCAACACCCAGACCGTAAACAACAGCCACCCACCAACCTACCTCAATGAATACCTACACTCTTATAGAATTGGTTAATACCACGCACAGAATGCACGCATCCCCCTTAAGTTGTCCCTCTATCAGACCCTGACGTCGCACAAATATTATGTATATATCTACTTATATAAACCATCACGACCGACGAGAGTATCAATCCTGACACCTCCATTTCCTATTAATTACTGTAGAATAATACGAAGCCTTATCCTCCAGATATCTTCACACTGTAACAATACTATATTCCATGAGAGTGAGGATCCACAGGACTTAAGAAACTCACCATATGTATAGCACCATGTAGGTGCTAAACTACTACACGTGTATTACGATGTTCGACCGCGTATTGCACCTCCTATGTCTGTAATGTTGACACAATAATTCACTTCCAACAACTCAACGTAAAATACTAAACAATAACGCTATATATACTCCGAAAACCTTTCCCAACATCAAAATTCAAGCGAGCAGTAAAATAATATACACACTACTACTTATCTATAATACACTCCTTAAGAACTTAAACTTTAAATTACGCTTCCCCAGCAAATGGTTCCCTGCATTTTCAAAATCAAACACTATATATTTAATTTATTTATATTATGAAATTAAACTTCTATTTTTAAAATACTCAAAATACAGCCCTATGAATTATCACAGGTTGCATTAAAACCACCCCATTCAAGAGACATGTATATCAACATTTTTATCAAACGAATGAAACCTCCCATCCTCTATATATTATCCCTACTCTCATTTTCCATCACAAATCTGGAGATTGGTAGATGACCATATCATTCTACAAAAGACCCGTAAACCAACCTATCATTCCATGTCACACCTATTAGTATATTACGTATATAAAATTCTCCTATCCAAATTCCCCTCGATCAAAGACTAAAAATCCCCTCCCTTTCCTTCACCTGCACAATTTTATTACATTATAATACACTTATAATAATAATTTTATCCCCCGCCCCTCCCAATAGGCCATGGACTTCACATTTCCCCCCCTAACAAACACTTACCTTCAAAAACCGCCAAATAAGTACTTTATTGAAATACCCCCATATATACCCCTATCCTCATCAAAAAACTCTTTCCTCCAAATTGGAAAAACGCTTGTCTAGAAGAAGCCAATATAGAGGACCTTCGCTCGTGAATGCAATCGGGTTCCACTTAACCGCGAGTACTCAATGCTAATATAGAAACCATAGATTTAAAGCTTATGACCCCCAACGTCCACCGGCATGTCAAATCCCATCACTGCATTAGCCAGATGGCAGCTTATAATTCTCAGTGATATTTGACAATAGCACAGGCCATCCTTTGCGTCCGGGAGAATTGCCCCAGTCTTCCATCGACAGCCCAGGCCAAGAAGGGGATGCCCCCCGCCGAGTGGCCGGTACGTATTTCTATATTCTCTACCCGGTAATTCGCCCGGTATCCTTAATGTGAGACAGTCATGAGGTGTGGTAGACCCGGAGTCTGCGGATGCGGATGCGGATGTTTAGTCTTTTGATTTTTGTAATTAAAAATTATATATTATATATATATATATATATATATTGATATATATATTATATATTTATATATAATATTATTAATTTATATATATATATATATAATATTAGTATATTATATATATATATCTAATATAGTTGTCCACCACCAATCACTGGCAGAGCCCTATTAAGAGGGGGTGTGCACCCTCCAATTTCATTCAACAACACAAACTACGCAGTATGACAGCAGATACCCGGCTTTAACAGTGAGATAGATTAATTCCAGCAGGGGAAGAAGCCAGAAGATGGAAAAAGTAAATCCTCTGTATCAGATGTGTGGCAGGAAGAAGAAGCACCGCAGCCGAACAAGCCTGGAGTACCGATATCAACACAAACTGCATCCGCCGACACACCTGTGCTTGAAGGGCCTCGTAAATGGTGTCACGCGAGTGATAAGCTCCTCGAGCACCTGCCGCTGCGGTACCTATAGAAAAAAGGTAAAGCATCAACATCACAAAACCCAACATCGCGCCGTAACGATAGAGGTCAAGTGTGAACTGGAAAGTGCAGAATAGTTTATAACCTTTTTGGCCTTCCCTAGACCTATCCAAAAGCGGGTGAAACCGGCCCCCCCCTGTGATATGAGAGCAGAACTCCATACAAGGGAGGATGAGGCCCTTTGTATAGCTGGAGCAACTGAGAAGAGGAAAAGTCTCGCAGCCTAAACAGAACTCCCAGTTTTTCTGAGGCCGCCCTAGAACTCCCAGTTGTGATGTGAGGTTTTCCAAGACATTTTTTGTTTATGTTAAGGCCAGGAATGTTTATATTGTCACGGAGAGACGAGAGAACGTTGAAAGAGATAGGAAGAAGGTGTTTAGGAGAGGGAGATTTGTAGAAGTTGCGGTTTTTTTGAAAGAATTGAAATTCACAAAGTTGTTGCACGACCCCACCCGGAAATTCTTTCCAGATCAGCGATAATAGAAGAATCGGAAAGATTTAAGACGAGAGGCAAGATTCTTAGAAAGTGTAGATTATAGAGGGGCAGAATAAACTGAAGTTGAAGAATGAGAGGGTCGAGTCATCGGCATACAGGTGGATAGAAGTTAAATGTGGCAGGTGAGAAGATCTTAATGAAAAGTGGAATAAAGTAGTAAAGGAGATAAGCAGAACCCTGAGGAACATCCACTTGTTGACAAGAGAAAGAAGAAGTCGTTGTAGAAATTAGTTAGAAACGTGTGATTTTATGAAGCAACTTTATTGTTAAGTAAGCAAAGAGAAAGGAGGAAACCCAATGGAGGGAGCTTGGAGAGCAG
>JABUQX010081714.1:0-15636 GCA_015478945.1 Trachelipus rathkii
AGATGAGGATTGGTTTGAACAATTTTAATTGCTACTGTAACTTATATGAAGGTTGATTCCATTTTGCAAAATTTTTTTTTTATTATTATCTACTACACTGGTGACAACACTATTTGATGTGATAACGATGAATGATTTCTTGTTGCAGTCCTCTTTATCGTGGCGCTGGTCATTCATTCATGGTTCATCACTATACGTACCTGTAATTTCTATCTCACTCTCACTCTCTTACTTTCTCTCTAAGTAGTATATCTCTATTCTACTTCCCTCCTTCGGTATCTCTCCTATCTCTATCTATCTATCTTATTATATATATTCTCTCTCTCCTCTTTCTTCTCTCTCTGCTACCTTTACCCTTATAGTTATATACTCTGTTATGATTATCGTTTTTTCGTCTTCTCAATAAATTATCATTATCATATTATAGTCTATATATTTATTTTTTTCTCTTTCCACGACTACTTACCATATTATGCTTACTTGTGTCATATCTGATTTTTTGGTTCATATCTACTATATCAATCTACTTTATAGTCTTCCCTCTTGTTAGTTCATTATGGCTCACCTTCCTATCATCATTAGTTACCTATTAATAGCGAGTGTCTCATAATGTTAGGTATTCTATATAGTAGTACTAGCTGGTAGTGCTATGCAATATTGTGTTGCCCTTATTTAGTTATCCTCATCATATTAGTTATGTATTATCTTCATATATACTAGTTTATCTTCCGTGATTACTACTTATATTACTACGACTATTTGATACCGTACTTATGGCCTTCACTCAGTTGGCCTGTTTTCCATGTTTATCATGAGTGTCTGCTGCTGCATTATAATAGTTATTTGGCTCTTACCGTACACTCTATATTCCTTATAAAGTCCTATATATATATATCGTCTCTCTATTCTTACTTACCCTTATATATACCTAGTTAACCCTATGTTAACTACTGCGCCTTCTTCAGATTTTGTAGTCTGATTTATTTTCAACCTCTCCTATACTTATAATGCCAGTGCCCTCGTTTTTGTCATCCCTTCCTGACAACACTACTCTGGCTGCTTCGATCCTTGCCACTTCTACATTTTTTTTATTTGTGTGGCTTGTGTGTGCATTATTGCTCTTGTCTATTGAGTTTACATGTGTTACATATATAATACAACGCTTGTGTACCTACACGTAATATCTGTCTGTCAAATTATGAGTATGTATACTTAGGTCCTTTTTAGTAGTGAAAATAAAATAATACATTATAAGGAATGTATCGTAAGGCGTGGTGCTTTTGATATATATCGAAGCTTTATTGTCAGTTAGCGCTTGGGGATCGTCCGACCTAGGTCTATAAAAATATCGGGGGACTAATCGAACATCTTTTCACACGACGCATAAAGCTTGTATTGTGTAGTCTTACAAATCGCGTCGTAATATAAGTAATCTCGACCTATATATTGGCGCTTTTTTTCTCGAGTGACACTCTTTTTGAGTCTGCCATATATCTCCACCTATCCTACCTTTGTACATGTGTGTATTTCTCATATTATCCTTTGACATCTCATCTTTATTATCTTCTTATCTGTATATTATCTTATATAGATCGCCTATGTTCATTCTTATACTATATTTATATCAATTATCAATCGTCATCTATCTGCTATACTCGTATATATATAATTATTATCTATATATCTATAAATATATATCTATCTTTATATTATATCTCTTATATATATTCTTATTAATTTATATATATATTACTTATATATCTATCTCTCTATTATCTTATATCTGAAACAAAACATTGTGAAGTATTGTGCGTGGGAGTTTGGGTGTGTTTCGTCTGAGTCGTTCGTCTGGTTGCTGTGTGTGTGTGTGTGGGTGTTGCTGCCTGTTCGACAAATCTGTAATAGACTCTTCAGTCTTGTTAATATGGCTATGCTGTGATGCTAATAAGACTTTCAATCCTTCTTTTTTTACCTGCTAATTTTTTAAGTTCGTTTTTTCTTGATATCTGTTTTCACCATCCATATAGCTCTCTTTACATAGTCTCTCTTCTATTTCATATATCTGATCATCTTCTCACCAGCCTAGGTGTCTTATTAAAATCGTCGTCACTAAGCGACTCTGTCTTTGTTTCGTGTTCTATTCATGTTCCTAGTTCAAATGCTTGATGGATGTCACGCTCCTGCGGCATCTGTGTTTCGTGACGCCTACGGTCTCGATATTTTTTGATATAACTGTCCACGTTTTCCTCGATTTTGTGTGGGTATCTTGCGTTATCTTCCTGTTAATCCTGAGTGGATCTACCTTTGTCTAGACATTTAGAGATATAGAGAGGATGCCTTCTGCACATTTAGTCTCACGCTTTTTATGTAAAGTAAGGCAGGCTTCCTCATTTTTGTCTGGCACTTCTATATAGGGCGTGTTGCCTCTTATTTTATATATTGTGGCATTGTCATTCACAGGCGCTTGGTGGTAATTTCTTTCTCTTTTATTTGACTCTTGGTCCTTACTATTTCTGATATAATGAATTATTTTTAATGTTTATTTTGTTTTGTTGAAGTATTTTCTGTTGTGTTTTGTTTTATTTACTGACTGTAGTCTAGATTTGTTAATACTAAATACTAATATGATCGTGACTGGGGTTCATCACATTCACTGCTTCTGATACATATTTTCTTTCTCTCTACTTTTTTCTGATAGTTCTCTACTCTTAGTTCTCAATCATTCCGGCTTGTTAATTCTTTTCATTTGGCTAGGTAGTCTGCATCTCTACGTGAAATTTGGGTATAACGCATGCATCTTTTATCTTTTTTTCTACTTTTTTGTATTCTCTATTTTTGGAGTTTTAGGACTTTTTTGTTAAAGATAATTCATTATTGACGGTATCTTCCTATAGTTGTTGTGTTGCTGAGGGATGAAGGTTTAGTTATCATTGGTGGTGTTAAGTGACCGTGTGTGAGTTGGGTTCATTTTTTGTGTTGGAATGTATGTCTCTTTTTTGTAGTGGGGTTATTGGTCGGGTTTTCATGTGTTGGTAATATTTTCTTTCTGCTTTTTCATGTTTTCCTCAAACTTCGGCTATTCACGAACCAGTCCCAATCTTATTTCTAGCATTTGAAATAGGTCTGAATTTAGACGAAAGCTATTGCCTTGGACGGTTATCTTTTTATTCACCCATATTTTAACATGTTTCACCGATGATGATTTTATGATTAGGTAATAGAATTTAAAAATATATAAAATGTTTGTCACTTTTATATGATTCTATTTGGTCACAACTAATGGATCTTTTCACATTATATATATTAATATATATCAGAGCGTAAAAAGATTCTTGGCATTCTAATAGGCAGTTTTATTATGATAGTATGACCTATTCTGTTTATGGGGCGCAAATTCTAATCCGCAACGGTGGAGAGAAAGAGTTCTGTTTTTCTATTTTTATTTATCTATTTAGCGTGGAATGCAAGATTCTTTTCGTGGAGTCATATACTTTTATGTTGCATTGAATTCTTTAAGGCTCGTTTTGTTCAATGAATAATTTATAATTCAAGTTATAGATGACATAATTATTTATTGTTTTTAATTCTTTTTTATTCAAATTACTTTAAATTAATTTTTATTTATCTCTAAGGGACTTTTCTCAAACTATTTGAAGAACTCATGAAGGGATGTCCTATAGCTTTCGTCTAAATTCAGACCTATTTCAAATGTGCATGCGGATTTTTGTGATTTTATTACTGTTTCGTGATAGCCGTTATTTTCTTATTTGATACTATCCTTTTTCCTAGCTTACAAAAAAGCGAATGGAAAATTTTACCTAAATATTTTCCTCTGCATCCATTATTTCAATCATTATCTCTAATATAGCTCAGTGCATTTTTCCTCTCATTCTACTCCTCAATCATCAACCTCATATATTTATATGAGCCTCTTATCCTCTCTTCTATTTCCACACACATACTAGTACCGTCCAAGTCATATCCCTCAGATCAGAACGATTGCACACGGGTCCTGAAGGAGCCTCCAAAGTCAAAATAATAAAAAATTTTGCTTATCCGAGATTTTCTGCGGGAAGCTCGCTGGAGAGGTATGATCTACTAACGGTGAGAAGCGCGAGAGACGCTTCGAGAAGGCGGAAAATTTCACACATGAATGTGACGCTCCTCACACACGCCAAGAGATATCAGCCTCTAACAACACATGAATACAACAACATACATCACATACATACATAATAATTATTTTCATTATTTATTTCAGAAATATACAGATACAAATAAAAGAAATATTAAACGGCCTTCTGTATTTACGTAGACCTCCTCTCTACAAACATTTAATAGAGCTCGTTCCGTCTGCCTGGAGATTGCCGCAAATTTTAAGATATCTTCTATTAACCAGTGAACTTAATACATTGTGGCAAAATCATCCTTTTACAAAGGGCATTAACAAGCCTAACCCACATAAATCAGCGGATAGGTATATAGTTTTTTATTAATCAAGCTATCAGCTACGATAGATGTAACACTAGTACTCCGGATGACTTCCGCATCTATAGCTATTTGATATAAATAAGTTCTGTATATATTTTATACGCAACACGCTTATTTTGCCTTTAGGATTTGATCTTTTTAGAAATTTTTAATGGTTTGTTATTCCAACTACGTTTAAAGTTGATTGTGTAAACTACTTCACAAATAACTAGATGTATGCTCAAGTTTTATGTATTCTCTTATTTTGTGGTCTATATGCATATACCATCACTCAGCACTCTCCACTCACACACAGCGCACAGGCTACCACATTTCCTTGTCCTTTCTTTCAGCATACTCAACTCACAACACACACACATTTTGTATTTATCACACACACAACTATATAATATATATTATTTTTATATATATTTATTTATTCTTATATCTTATATTATATTATAGATATATATTATATATTTATTCTTAATATTATTATATATTATTTATTACTTATTTTGATTATATAATATCTATTATGTATATATATATATATATATATTTATTATATATATTATATATTTATATATATAATTTATTTTCTATATATATATATATATCTTTATTAATATATTATATCTTATATATTTTATAACCAATATATATCGATTTTTTTAAATAACTCGGTAATTTGTATCGGACATCAGCTTCTTGATGTCTGTTGTAAGTGTTCGATTTAGATTGTTGGAATATTAAGGTGTTTTTATATATAGTTTCTGGTGCACCCTAGAACTGGATAGTAGGCGTCAGTCTAAAGATCGTTACGGTTGTATTCGTCCTTATTATGTTTGTTTTTGGTTGTTATATATAAATTGAGTAAAATTCCTTTAAAATTATAATAATATCAATTATATTTGTATGTCTGTTATTCTATATCATATGTCTGTTTTTTGATAGGGTAGATAGAGAGCGCAATCATTCAACAGGTGACGGATGGTCAGATATACCTTTCGGACGTCTATATATATTCGGCTTTAATTATATTTTACTTATCCCGCGCTAATAGAGTACTAGCGACGCGGGAGCGCGGTGCGGCCAGACGCGGCGAAGCGAGGCGAGAGTGCAGCCCGAGGTGCCGACCGAAGACGCCGTGGCGGGTATTGGTTTAACGGACACTTCTGCTTACTCTACTATATAACTACCTTATATATTATATACTAATACTGTACTACTACTATAATTACCATACTTCTACCTGGCAACAATTATTTTTGTTAGGGTTATATTTTTGTTGTCTTTATCGGAACTTATGGACCTATTATAGAAATTTATTTAAAAAATTTAAATTGATGGGTCATGGGAATGAGATTCCTTTTTATATTTTTAGGTTAGACGTACCAAGACCTTTTTGGTGTTGAAACCAATCATTTTTTTTGGAAATTTAAAAATATAACGGGAAAAACATTACCATCTTCTTATTTAAGTTTATATTTACTAAAATTTTTTTTGTTTATTGTTTTAATTTATTTATTTTTTTTTTTTTTTTTTTTTTTAAATTTATAATTTCGATATTTCTGAATTCATTAAGCCATTATACAAACAGCAGACTCGAGCTAAACTAAGTACCGACTAAGTAACACTAGTACCTTCGGATGCAGATTTTTCAGTTTGGGTTGTAGAGTGTCATGGTCAATCACACTTTAGATTTTGGGTTTCCTTTCAGTAAGAAATGTCACGCACACCGCCATATTCAGGGCATTTCTGTTTTTTTACATGGACCTAATATATATATATATAGTATATATTTTTATATATATATTATTATATTATATATATATTATATTTATATTATATTATATATATTCTATATCTATATATATATTTATATATATATATTATATTATTTGGTATTATTATATATATATATAATATATATATTTATATAATATATATATATATATATATAATTATAAGCTATATTATACATATATATATATTAAATTTTATTATATTATATATATATATATTATATTTTTATATTATATATTATATATAATATATATATATATATTTATATGATTCTTTTAGTTTTGAGCAGCTTATTTTTCCTAAAACCTGTCGGATTTAATAAAATTAGAATTGAGATTTTAAATTTTATTCAGATCTCTTTCAATGAATATGAATCACGTTTATTTACCTCACTATACTCTAATATTAATGAATTTACAGTTTGTGGGATATGAGGTACGATTTTATTATTTCTGGGACATTCAGATGGTGATCTGTCTTACTAGAAAATTTTTCGTAATGGAGAAATAACAACTTGCTGGGACATTCGGTTATGGGAATTTACTACTGGTGACTTCGGGGCCCTCTTGCACTAATGTATAATACTGGGAATATTGTGAATGAATTTGTTATTTACTGGGACATTCGGTAAATAAATTGTTAATTATTGAGAAATTCGGTTAATGAATTATTATCACTTACTGGGACGTTCGGTAAATGAATTGTTATTTACTGGGACATTCAGTTACTGAATTGCCACTAGACTGGAAATACTATACATGAGTATAACTTATTGGGATATTCAATTAATGAATTGCTACTTATGGGATTTCGGGTATGATCATCATCTTACTGGACATTGGGGTTTTGTTCCATTTATTGAGTTCGAAAGTAGTTGGTTGTTTATATAAGACATTTTTTCTTCTGCCAACATTTGTAATTCTTAAGACACCCACCGTGCTTTTCGCATTCCTCCACTGTAATTTTGTGGAAAATATATTATTTTGATAATATTATTAGATATTGGTATTGGTTATTTATGATAATAGCTAATATTAGGTATTTAGGTAGTTATGGTATTGGTATTAGGTTTTAGAATTTAGGGGATATTGGGTGGTTAGGTATTTGGATTTTATCTTAATTTAATTATTATATTAGGTATTTTGGTATTATGATATTGGTTTGTTAGTTTTTTAGGTATTTTATCTTAAGTTAATTATAATTTCATTCAGAATTAAGGATGAAGTATAAGATTCAAATAACTTAAGTATTCATTAATAATATGATAAAATCCCAATATTAGATAGATGTGTGACTGCCATTATTATTGCAAATACATGTGTGGATATTAATATGGATTTAGATGTGACATTCGTCAGTAATAAATATATATTAAGCGTTATAGTGATAAGATGTTGTAAAAAGTATGTTGTTAAAGCATAATTTTACAGATGATGAAATTGGACAGTTAATAATAAGAAAAGGTGGAATTTCTGCTGTGTCATCTTTGCTTGAGTCATCTAATGAAAATTGTGTCATACATGCAATCACCACTTTAATATATATTGCAGATCATATGTGTGAAAAAGGTTATATTCTGAAATTTTTTTTCTTTTACTATTTGTCATTATTAGTTAAAGCCTATATTTTGAAAATATTTGCAGATTTTATATCATTAAAGTGTGGCACTGAAATTCATTGTAAAATGTTTATGATGTTGACATATTTTGGAATATACCCGAAAGGGCGTGTAAATTTTTACAAGGCTTACACCCATGTCGATAATTTATTAATTTAAAGTACGATGTGTTCAGTTGGACAATCTAATAAAAATATATACAAATACAATATTATTATATATGAGAATTATCTTATAATGAGGTGATGTTGCTTCTGCGCTGTCTCGGAAAGGGGACTTCATAATAGACTCATGCTTAGTCCACAAATATTATATTATTTAAATTTTTTGAGTGTTGGAATATGAGATATCAAGGAAAGGAACATTAAAAAAAACATATTTGCGCATCAGAATATAAATTATTTAATAATGATATAACGTGAATGTGGACATTATGAGTGGTAATGGCAATCTGCACATCAATTAAATTGTGTGATTAATGAATATAAAATTATCTTAGATGTTCGAAGTGGTGGCTTAGTGCTATCAGAAGGATAATTAAAAAATAACATCATTAGACATCAAAATATGAAATTATTTTATGGATAGCTGAAGCGCTGGCTATTGAAGTTTATTTATACTGTGTAACTATGATATACACTCATTATAATATACATTATTAATTATCGCTCGTGAGTATGTGGTTATGAGTGGATAATCACAAGAGACTCCTAAAAAACACATGCTCTACTAATATCACAAAAATATTTAAATGATTCTAAACGCAGCTCTTCGAAATTTAAATCTTTCATATATTTTGTATTTTGGTACCTCTACTAAATATTAATTTATCTTGATGTTTGAGCTGTGGTATGATTGTAATCGCGAAATTTAGTAAGAAAACCTCTCTATTTAAGACATAAATAGTACGCAAGTAGCAATAGATTACGCTAAGATAGCGAAGCATGTGTTCTTATCGAGTGAAAAAGGAATCTGATTAGTAAAATGAAATTAGGAAATAATGGTTATGTGAGAGGTGACAAAAACTTTATGTAGTAATCTATGATTGATTAGGCAGCCAAAGACATGTTCTAATTTCAGTCTAATCTCAAAATTAGAAATATTCCTTGAGTCTGTAGACAAATTACTAGGAAGATATGATTGTAAAGAAGAAAGAGAATGTTTAAGAAGAGTCGGTTGCGTGGTGATGAGCTGTATTGGTCACTTGATCCTATCTGTGATTTTTATTTCTATTAATGTTCGGTTTAGAGGAGTGTAATCTACTTCTCAAATGGAATCTTTAAAAGTATCAAATTTTCATTATTAGATGATTTTGTGATGAAGATTTTGAACTTGATGATGTGATTGTTGAGGAGATGAAGAGATACGTCGCAGGTTATCAAAGGTCTTTCCTCCCTCTTACAATATTGATCCTTGCGAGAAAGTTAATACTCATAGATTAATGTAAATTGGTCAACTATTCTACTGTAATCTCTCGCTGGTTCTTGAGACTGAGGTATGGTTATTGTTGAAATCTCAGTATAGTTGGAAATAATTTGGACTCGATATGTGTCGCTTTTCTGTTCTAATAAAGGATCGTCCTACTATATTCAGTGAAAAAATTATACTTGACAAATACAAGATGGATATAGAACTTCACTCAATTTGTTTGATTCTATATGGTTGTAATCTTCTACGTTTCTTAATTATTATTATTATAATTAATTAAATTTATTCTACATAAATAAATAAATTTAATTAACTAAATTAAAGTTTACATTATGTAAATATGTAAAATAAAACGTTAAATCTAAGATAATTAATAATACTCCTATGCACTACCACATTGTGTGTTATATTGAGTCGATTTACTGAATCGAGTTTTGAGCCTGCTCAGGATTGCATTGATAGATAATTTTCTGGTTTGGAATTTGCTGCTGAAAACAATGTAGAAAATTTTTTGTAATTTCTTGAGTCTCTGATTTAAAAATGTTCGATATGATCTTCGTAATTCTCATGGGCATGTTAGATATTATATTAAGAGAGAGAGTAGAGCATGAATGAAAGCAGACAGACTTATGAGAGTGTGCATCGAATAGGTAACGTGTTAGTATTGACGAGGAGGAGCAGAGTACAAAAATAATAAGGAGATGTAACCTGAAATAAACAGTGATGAATTTGAACTGTCACAGAGATAGTATTAAAACTACAGGTTTATGAAGAATATTAGAGTGATTATGTATTAAAAGAACAGAAAAGAAAAAAAGTAAAAAGCAAAGAAAAGAAAAAAAGAAGAGAGAGAGAAAAAAGAAACAACAAGAAGAAAAACAAACAGATAATGTATTAGAATACTTCAAATATTTTTGTGAATTTTTATTCGGCTCATGCTTAAAGAGGAGAGATATTTGAATAGTGGAGGCAGCCGTCCGAAATATAGTTATAAAGAGAGTTATACCAGTATATTGTAATCGAGTCTAGTGCGCGAATGACGATAGATGTGCAGTGTTATACTGAATGTATTTGTTTCCGGATTATGTCATAAGATAGTTTCCTAAAGTATTTAGTATTTTTCAAATGACTTGCATAGTAATAGAGAAGAAGCATGGTAGTCGCAGGTATGTGAAATTACTGTATATTCGTATGATAGCCGATATCTGTAGATGTTCAGGCAGAGATAAGGTCTATATTCGTGAAATTTTATAGAAATAGAATTGTTGTCGAACGTACATTTTATATATTTTTTATTTTTAAAAGTGTATTGATGAAATTCGTGAGTTGTGGGTTTATATAATGGTGAGTATGTATGTAGAGTAAAGGAATGTAGTAAGATGGAATATTATGAAAATATATGTGAGTAAGTAAGAAAGTTATGTTTATTTTATTTTTAATTAGAATAGATAAAATATCGTTAAGTTGTATGAGTGTGACAACAATGTGTAAGTGTATCTTAATTTCTAATATGAATTTGTATTGAATAGTAAGTTCGACTTTGGAATGTTAGCGACATTTAGTTCAAAGATCAAGGAGAAGATTGAGAAGTAAGAAGGGATTGAGGCAAATTGATAAAGAGAAAATTTGAAGAAGGGATGCCATATAGGTTAATTGAGAGACGAAAACAGGGTTATAGTAGTACAGCTTGAAAGGGAATGAATAAGGATAATAGGTGTAGGTTAGTTAAGAGATAGTAAAGAGTATGAAGGAGCGGAAGTGTAAGAGAGGAGTAAAGTACATGTCAGCCAGGAAAGGACTGAATATGTTTACAGATACGAGTAGGAAGAGGTGTGCTGGAGAAAAGAATCTAAAAGTGTTAGTGATTAGGAATTGATAACGGGGCTGGCCAAAGGAATTGTTTATAGTTGAAAAGTAAAGCTTATACATGATTGATTAATTCAACAGAGGAATTGCAGACAGAAAAAAAGAGATCAATCAAACAATAATTGGCGAATGTTCTCCTCCTACGATCAATTCTCTTCCAGCCACCCTGCCGTACACCTTTACACAAACCTACTTGCATATTCACTTTCTATTCATTTGTTTGGTATAGAGCGAGAGCAATATAAATTTGCCCTTTGTAAATGACATGATCACCTTGCTTATTTTTCAATTTATTTCTCTGAAATTCCATGTACCCAGAGATTCATAAAATTTCGCCGAAAAGTAGAAGGTCGTTTACGGCGATAGACATATCGAGGATGGTGGTAATTCCTAGCAGAAGGGTGGTAATGGGAGGAAAGCACACCAACTGACACTGAAGCTTGATTTCGCCTTCTGGAAAAAGGCAGAGGACATATCGATGAGTGGGAAATGTTCCTTTTCCCCCGCCAAGGGATAATGAGTAGTCAGGGATTCTATAGAGGTAGTTAATCACTGATAGTGGGTGTAGTATTATAGGGATAATAATATGTGGTTAGGAATGGAATGATTAGTAATATGGCTTGAGTGGAGGAAGAGTGTGGTCAAAAGAATATGAACGTAAAAGAGAAAGACCAACATTAAAATGGAGAGGTAATTTCTGCTTGAGTATGCCGTGTATGCCGATCCTCTATATAATAGTACATAAGGATAGTATATTATATATATATTTATATATATGATATATATATATGTAATATATAATAAGTATATATATAATGGATGAGTTTATTATATATATATATATATTAATAGTAATATATATAGTATAATATATATATATATATACGTATATAAATATATTATATAGTGATTAATATATATCTTATATTAAAATATATATATATATATAGTATTATATATATTTATTATGTATAATTATAATAAGTATTATAATATATAGATGATTAAGGTAACATTTATATTTCACTTAAATAATTTAGAATACTGCAATGATAATAAAGTAAATCATTAACAATTATTGTGAATATTCCTAATATATTGAAAACGGTTACGTAACTTAGTTACATTTTTGACCGAATATAAGGCTTTAAATGAGTAAATTGCGTTAATAATTTTTTTGTTAACGATTAAGGATTACAGGGTTCTTTCATCATTCACGGTGCCCACATTGAGTGCGAATTGCAGTTGAATTTGTTTATTCATAAAGATCGAGAATCATAACTGGGAATTAAACAAAAAAAAAGAATAATAAATACTAAGAATAAAATAATATAATAATTTAACCATAAAATATTAGTAAAATCCTAGTTAATTATAATTCTTATATAATAAAAAATTATGTAAAAATTATTGGCTAGTTAAGATGGCCTACCATAAAAATTGACAAGTATATTAGTGGGCCGTAAAAAAATGGGAGCGTAGTCACATATTAGTGTAGGAAAATAATAGGACTTAAGAGTATGCATTAACTATAGGTGCTCCTTGAGGAATAATCTAGTAAGAAAGATATACATGAAATATGTATAAATAGCGGCCACTGTTCACGGTTACAAAATAATACACATTATTATAACATTAATAAGTATCAATATGCACGGTCTTTATCAACATGGCAAAGAGGAGAATATGCACATGCTTAATAAGCTTAAGCCGTTATGATAACAGTAAAAATACGATAGTTCTTGGTTGAAGCCAACTCTCAGACACCCGCCGTCGTTGTCAAGTGCGGAAATATTGCGGCAAAGATGAGATGAGAGCTATTAAAAAAAATATTGCGGATTGCTTTGCCTTTGTGAGAAAATAGAGTTGTTATACGTCGCTTTTGCATTTGCGTGCTTTGAGTAAAATTCGACGACCAGGTCATACACAAATGAGATGTAAATTAAAATTATAGTATGATCAGAATGGATGTATATGAATGTTAAGAACATGTTGTAGTATGTGATTATGTAATATTCGCGGAATTGTTTACGCCAAATACTTAAAAACAAATATAATTTGTGTTATAATTTGAAAATGGTATTAGAGTTGTCGGAAATTATAGAAGGTGAGAGCTAAAGAGTTTAGAAGATGAGGAGTTAGTTATTGGAAGTCCAAATCCAGCCTGTGACTGCAGTAGAGGATTAGAGAACTGTCTTCGCAGAGTGGGAGATGAGAAAAGTGAGAGTGGAGTAATGTTGAGTTTTCTAAAGGGAAGAGGGATACAATGCTAATTGGGGGAGACTCTATGATACGATAAATAGATAGGACTTTTCAAAAAAGAAGAATTAAAAAGAAACGATTGAGAGGTGATTATCACAGGTGCACAGAGTGAATGATATCTGTGTAGGATGATAATCAGAGAATGATTCTAAAAATGTTGATTGGATGTGATTGTGCATGTGTACAAATGATAATGGGACATAGAAGGTACAGAAAGAAGGATAATAAAAGGAGTAACGAAACATTTCGATAGGTAAAGGGAGACTAGAGAGAGTGCATGATTTCTGGGATTTTACATAGGTTAGGTGCAGGTCAGGAATGGGGGAGTAGGGCTGTAGGTGTAAATGAAATTATTAAAATTATATGTTTCTTAAAGAACTTTAGGTTTTTGGATTTGTGGAGGAGAATTTGGTAAGAGATGCTTTTTGCAGCCAGATGGAGATAATTGAGCGTAAGGTGTGGGGGCTTTCACACAGTTTGGAGACTTGATTGTAGAGAAAAACTAGGTAACAGTTGAGGGGTGATGGCTAAAGTGGAATAGCGAATAATAAGCATATGGGTAGAATTATAAGGTGGTGAAATGAAAGTAGATACACTGTGATATTGTTGAAAGGCTCAAAATAAGGATTATAGACAAGTACGAAGTACTAGTTAATAAACGAATGTTTTTAAAACACAAATGGATATATTTACTAACTTAAGTAGTTCCCGCCTCTCGGTGAGTAAAATTAAATTATAATACGGTATGAAATGTAATTGGTGAGCGATAACTGAGCCATGGGTTAATGAAAGAAGTATAATAGAGACTACCTTGTCAAAGAAATAATGAAATAGAGATATTGGTAAACTTTATTTATTACCGGTAGAGGAAGGAAGAGGTTTGGGGTTGTGGCTATTAGTAGATTAAAAAGAGTATTCAAAATCGTAGTGAATAGGACATGATATTTAAATATAAGAGCAAGATATTAGAAGTCAGGTATAGGATAGAGATATCTTAGAATGTTAAGTAAAATCATGAAAGACTAGGAAATAAGGGGCATGTATTGCTAGACGATAGAGAGGAGAACTGGCCAGAAAAAAGTCAGCAAATTGGATGGGAATTGTGAAAAGAAGAGTGATGAAGAGAAGCGAACTGAAAGTAGAGAGGAAAAAAAGGTCTAGTATATGTGGCAGTTAAAAACAACTGCTTTGGAATGACTGGGGAGGAACAAAGAGATTTGTCTAATAGGAAGCCCTCGTCGTTCTCTTTCTAAACAATTGTATGAGCCAATCTTTTTGCGCCGATGGAACCTAACCGCCGCCGCAGGAAATGCACGAAGAGCCCTAGTTAAGCACCTTAACTTATCCGTCTCGAGAAGAAAAGTATGAGTGGTTGCGGATTAGAGGTTGAGAAGAAAAGACATTTTAGGAACTGTGTGCATAATAATATAGTAGATTATGAGTAATGAAAGTGTGACTAATCTGGGTGAGCAGAGTAGAACCGGAAATGCACTTAAGTAACAGGCGCAATGCATGGAGACGAGTTTATTAGAGACAGGATAGTGCTTGCACATTCCGGCGCACGCATAAGCTTCGGAGTAGAGAAAGTAAATATATTTAAAAAACTTAGAAAATAAAAATATAATTGACCTAGATCAGGGTAAAGTTATATCAAAACCTTTTTCTTTATTAAATCTAAATTATTTCTCAAATCTGCCATCAATAAGTGAATGGGAGCAAAAAGAAATCAAACAGGTCACCATGAAACCCAAGAATTATTTTTTAATTATTAGATTATATCATAACCCTTTCCACTGCTTATTCTTAATATACCACGAGCTTTTAATAAAGCATAAAAGATTGTAAAGTAAAATCCACCTTTTAGCAACGTAAAATTGTTGTTGGCCGAAGGAATATAAAATCTGAATTTTTAAAGCACCACCAGGATTATTTGACAAAGTGATCGCTCGCGAACACATTGGGTGACATCTCCTAATTTGTCATGCGGGCTTACTTCTGCCCGCTTAAGACGCATTCCTGACAACCGCCTTCCGCGTAGTTGATCATTCCATATTAAAAATGTAGTACTGAGGCAGCATGAGTTGCGACAAGCGCATGTGACACTAGCAAACTCTGATTTATCTTCTATTTGTTTTATATGACACGTCGCCCAAAACGATCTTCAGCATACCCGCTTAGTGCAA